>JAXCLQ010031189.1:0-91896 GCA_035584115.1 Cedrela odorata | reverse complement strand
ATAAAAATTCTCATTTCTACCCTTCATGTCTACTACATATTCCAAACTTATGAAAATAAACTTATACATCTACAAAATAAATCACAAGTGTTACAATCTTAGTAAAATTCTTATTCTATGTGATAACACAAGTGCTATAAATCTAACCAAAAATCCAATTCATCTTTAGGACTAAGCACATTGAAATTCGTCATTACTTCATTAGGGACCATGTTAATAAAGGAGACATTTGCTTAGAATATATAAACATAAATCTCCAATTAGCTGATATTTTCAGAAAACCACTTAATAAAGATCGTTTTTGTGCAATTAGAACAGAATTAGGAATGATGAAAATTGTTTGAACATTATTGAATATTTCCTAGCTGTGTGTGTAACTGGCAAAATTTAGGTACTGGAATGCATCGGATCGATACATCTATCACAGAGTATTGATACCACGATGACAGATATATATGCCATTGAAAACATATTGATACCTTCATGTGTTCACATTCATGTATCGACACATTTTCTTGACATATCGATATTGGATTTTGTTTCCAGTATGTATCGATATGCCTACTTTTAGATCGATACATTACATCTAAACAATGTATGATCGCTTGAGTTTTTGAAATTTGTGAAAGACAAGTCGTCAACCGCTAAAATTAAATGCTTATTAAATGTTAAACCTAAATTTGAATCTGTTTTTACTTTCATTCAAATGTATCGATATGCTCAACCCCAGGTATCGATACTCGCACCTGAAAAACAAAACATATCGATCCCTATTCAAGAAGATATTAATCTATCATTTCAAATCTAGACACAGAACGATACGTTAGTCAAACGTATCGATACTTTTAGCCAAATTCACGTTTAAATTAAACTCAGAATCCAAAAGTATTGACATCTATTCATCTTTAAAATCTCTCTTGCTCAAACCCTAGAAATTCTCCTCTCACTCCGATTACTTAATCGCTTCGAAAAATGCCTAGAACAAAAAATTCAGAAGTGGGTTAACGGAAAAGGCAGAGGATGAACTTAGCTTCAACCTCAAACCCTGATTTCCCAAATACGGAGGCAAAGGATCAATACTTGCTATTCTATGTCAATCGAAAGATCTCTCCAGGCCGGGTAATCGATTTTCCATTTTTGGAATCCATTAATTTTCCCTATTTGTGCCATTTTGAGAAATTTGGCTGGTTAGACTTCATTCAACAAAGAGGAAAATGTTTTGACACTTTTGCCAAATATTTTACTTAAACTTGGATGCCAAGAATCCACACACTTGAAAGATAAGGATGACAGAATTTCAAACACTTGTCCAAAACTATACTTACACCATAAATTTAGAAATCTTTTCTCATGTCCTAGCATTCTTGACGGCGCTTATTTCTACCTAACCGGTCATTTCCAACCCCTTGAAGCCTGCAAAATCATCTTTAAAAACCCAAACATAGTTGAAGTAGACTACAAACCAGTACACCTAAGACTACATGAGAGAATTCTGCATCTCATCGTCTCTCACAGCCTTAATGCTCGGTCAGGGATATTATTCGAAATAACACATGAATACATGTGGTGGATGCAATCCATCATGGAGTGAAAAAGACCAGATTTGATTGGTTGGATGCTTATACCGATGATTAGCACATCCACATCTAAGGCGACCCATCTCCACTATGGATATGCTGTGTCTAACATCATTATTGATGAACTAACTCGTGTTTATGCCGATGTCAACACATTTGAGCCTTTGGTTACCGTGATGCTTCCAGAGACAACATTACAACATATGTACTATGACCGCACGGCATATAAGATATAGACCACTCAAGCACATTACCGACATATGCAAAATCAATATCAAGTTGCACATACACCTCAATAAGACAATGCTACTGAGACGACTACAAATCTTGAGGCACTACCAGAGTTGCCTAACACCGCGAGACCTCCCTCTCCTACTCTCACGCCTCAGACAAATTCTCATACTCAATCCGTTTCCACATCCACTATATTGTCTATCTTGGAGAGCATGTAAGGTCAGCTAACCCGCATGGAGGAGAAAGTTGAGACAACCATGTCCAACTTTGATGAGTGCCTCACCGGTCTCAAGAGCATGGTGACTACTCAAATGCATAAAATTAAAAAGCACCTAGCTTGGGGCGGGCAACATAATAGTCTAACTTGGGAGACTTTGAGTGGAATTTGGCAGCGAAACGCATCGGTTCATGCATAGCTTGGCGAAAGCATTTGCACCTACACCTGCTTCTACCTATCATGGACCTACGGCCTCTACATCTCGTTCACGAACACCTCCTCCTGTACCCCAACCTACCTATACCCAGTAGACCTGGATGTCGATAGCGACAGCCCAGAACCTTTTAGACCAATTTAATATATTTCTTACCTTTTATGAACTTTTATGTGAAATGCAAAGTTATTCTTGATTGTCATTGATTTACTTTGTACTTCTCTGTTATGATTGTGCTGCTTATATCTGAAATGCATAGCCTTACTGTCATTAATTTGCATGATTATGTTAATTATAAGTACTATCATGATTTATTGACCTTCTTTGATTGTTGACAAAAAGGGAGAGAAAATACACACATTGAACATGCACCAAACCTTAACGGATAAAGGGGGAGAAAACTCAAATTTAAAAGAAAAGTTAAACATCACATTTAAAGTTAGACACTCATTTTACTTTTATTTTGTCATCATCAAAAAAGGAGTCGATTAATGATATCATAAAAAAAATTGATGATATCAAACATAAATATATGATATATTTTTTATAATGACTAAACTAAATATGTTCTAAATTTGCTCAAAATCTTGTGTGAATATGTTTGAATTTATTCCTTAACAAATCTCTATCCAAGTATATTAAAAAGCCTGCAGATCGATACTCAGAGATCAACAGATCGATATGTGAGTAAACAGATCGATACAAGTTCAATAACAGATCGATACAAAGAAATGAGGATATCGATATTTGTTGAGACAGTAGCTTCTAATGAAATCATCAATGCAACCAGATCGATACATGGAGAATAACATATTGATCCATAAAAATTCCAGAGAGTTACAAAATAATTACGGAGGCAACCTGATCGATACATGAAGATCAACAGATCGATACATGGAAATTTCAGAGAGTTGCAAAATAATTACAAAGACAACCAAATCGATACATAAAAGTTATAGAGAGTTACAAAAGAATTACGAAGAAGACTAGATTAATACATGAAGATTAACAGATCGATAAATGGAAGTTCCAAAGAGTTGTAAAAGAATTACGAAACAGACCAGATCGATGCTCTGCACTAGAAGATCGATACACTGAAACCTAGAGACAATTCCAATACAAATAGATCGATACTTGGAGAAGTAAAGATTGATACTCGGGATGCAAATTGTATTGTTCACTAAAAAAGATCAATACATGAATAAACAGATCGATACTCTTTCTGCTTTTAAAGCTTAATGGTAACTTCTGCAGCATTAATGAAGAACATTAAATGCACCAAATCAAGCCGTTAGACAACTGTTGATTCACAAAAAGGATAGATATAAATAGAAGATATACAGTGAAATTAAGAGCAACTTTCACTTGCTAATATCAACAAGAAATCTTTGAACAGCTTGATATACAAAAACAGTGAACTTTCTCTCCCTACTGAAATCTTTTAAAATCTTGTGAGAGCTTATTGAAATATTCTCTAGTGTGAGAGCAAAAATCAAAAATCTATTTGTAATTTGGTTTTGGGTAATTCTTCACCTGTACTAAAGAAGATTTTAGTGGTTACTCTTCATCCTTATAATAGAGTGTAAGATTTCCCTTCACCTTAGAAGGAGTGTACAGGGCTACTCTTGTCCCGTCAAAATAAGGAGTTAATGGAACATCAATAAAAGTCTTTTGCATCCGAGAGAATGGACGTAGGCCAAGATTTGTCAAACCACTATAAAATTGTGTTTGTATCTTTCTTTTATTATTGTTTCATTACTACACTGCATTGCATACGTTTTCATTTGCAAAATTTTAAAAACCCAATTCACCCCCTTCTTGGGTGTTGTCAACTGGGCCAATACACTTTTCATGGCCTTGCAGGTGAAGATCCTCACAAGCATCTAAAGGAGCTTTACGTGGTATGCACGAGTATGAAACCCATTGGGGTGACTGAAGAGTAAATTAAATTAAAAGCCTTTCCATTTTCTTTGAAAGATTCGGCTAAGGATTAGCTCTATTATCTATCTTCCGGGAGTATTACCACATGGAATGAGATGAAAATGTTGTTTTTGAAGAAATATTTCCCAGCTTCAAGGGCGGCCAACATTCAAAAAGAAATTTGTGGTGTAAGATAGCACAACGGAGAGTTCCTACAGGAATATTGGAAACGTTTCAAGAAATTATGTGCAAGCTGCACCCATCATCAAATTAGTGAGCAGTTACTTATCCAGTATTTCTATTAGGGTCTTTTACCCACTGATAAAAGCATGATTGATGTCACTATTGGAAGAGCTTTGGTTGATAAACTCCTAAGGCAGCGAGAAACTTGATTGCAAATATGGTGGCCAATTCTCAACAATTTGGCACTAGGCTTGATCCTCTATCAAAGCATGTTAATGAGGTAAATATTTTCTCCCTAGAACAACAAGTTGCGAGTCTAACTTCTCTTGTTCATCAAATGGCTGTAGGTAATATGCAAACTACAAAGGCTTGTGGGATTTGTATAGTAGTAGGGCATCCAACCAATATATGCCCAACTCTTCAAGAAGAGCCCATTGAGCAAGTGAATGTGGTAGCTGGATTTCCTAGACAACCGCAAAGGAAGTATGATCTCTATTCAAGCACGTATAACCCGGGATGGAGGGAGCACCCCAATCTTAGCTATGGGAATCCACAAGGAAATCAGCCCGCGCCTCAAAACCGCCCAAGTTACCAGCAGTATAAGTAGCTATATCCCTCTAAACAACAACCTAGCCAAACTTCTAATCCTAGTATGTCTTTAGAAGATATTGTTAAGTCTCTTACATCTATACTTTATAATTTTAACAGGAGACAAAACAATTTCAACAAGAGGCAAGGGCGAGTATTCAAAGTTTACACAATCAGATAAGCCAGATGGGAACTGCAATTAGTCGGCTAGTGGCAAAAGTTCAAGAAAATTATCCTCTTGAATGGTAATAAATGCAAGAGAAAATGCAAGTGTAATCATTTTGAGAAGTGGTAAAGAGGTTAAGATTCTAGTAACGGTAACCTTTACATCGTAGAAGCAAGAAAATGAGAAAAACGTCATTCCCAATTACGATGACGCACCTAAGCGTAAGTTTCCATCTCTTTCTAACTATAAATCAGTACCTCAGGCTTTAGCAAAATCTAGAAAATATGAGAAAAATAAAGATTTATATGAGACTTTTCGTAAATATGAGGTAAATATTTCACTTTTAGATGTTATTAAACAAATATCTGGTTATGCTAAATTCCTGAAAGAACTATGCACAATTAAGAAGAAATAAAAACTTAAAGGATGTGAGAAGGTAAGAGTAAGGGACAATGTTTCTACAATTATTCAAAGAAAACTCCCTACAAAGTGCAAAGATCTAAGTATGTTTACTATCCCTTATACGATAAGTAACACTAGATTTGAGAAGGCCATGATAGATTTAAGAGCTTCTATTAACGTCATGCTTCTTTGAAACATAGACCTTTGAATAAAAATAGTGTTGTGATTCAATTGGCTGATAGATCTAATGCCTACCCTAATGGTGTAGTTAAAGATGTTCTTGTGCAAATTAATGATTTGGTTTTCCCTGCTGATTTTTATGTACTTGATATAGAGAACGGTGATTAAACTGCTCCTATTTTGTTAGGAAGACCATTCTTAAAGACATCCAAGACTAAGATAGATGTTCATAGTAGCACACTTACAATGAAATTTGATGGTGAAATTGTTAAGTTTAATATTTATGATGCCATGAAATATCCTAGTGATGATAATCCTGTTTATTCTATTAATGTGAATGATTATTTAGTGCAGGAAGTTTTTGAACTTGATAGAAAAGATGGATTGAAAATTGCTATTAGTAAGCATCTTGAGAGAGAGAATGGGGAGTTAGCCTTGACCACTGATTTGCAGGAAATTGTTGCAGCGTTAAATGATTTTTCAAAGTTACAGCAGCCAGGTAACATTCCTTATATTACGTTACCAGTTTCTAATGAGAGACCTTTACCCTCTATTTTACAAGTCGCTACTTCAAATTTAAAGCCTCTCCCCAGTCACCTCAAATACGTGTTCCTTAGAAACAGAGGAACGTTACTAGTGATTATCTCCAATAAGCTTAGTATACCACAAGAAGAAAAGCTTAAGTCCTTAAAAAGCATAAAACGGCTATTGGTTAGACAATTGCAAATATTAAATAAATTAGCCCGTCTACATGCATGCATCGTATCTTACTTGAAGAGGGAGCAAAACCTTCCCATCAACCACAAAGAAGATTAAATTCGCCAATGATGGATGAAGTGAAGAAAGAGATCCTCAAACTTCTTGAAGTTAAAGTGATTTATCCTATTTTAGATAGCAATTGGGTCAGCCCGGTTCAAGTTGTTCATAAAAAGATTGGCATAACTGTTATGAAAAATCAGAATGATGAGTTAGTTTCTACCCGTGTTCAGAATGGGTAGTGGGCTTGTATAGATTATAGAAAATTAAATGCTGTAACCTGCAAGGACCACTTCCTTTTACCTTTTATTGATCAAATGCTTGAAAGTTTAGCTGGTCATTTTTACTATTATTTCTTGGATGGTTATTCAAGTTATTTTCAGGTTGTAATTGCTCCGCAGGATCAAGAAAAGACAACTTTTACATGTCCATTCGGGATTTTTGCATATCATCGCATGCCTTTTGGCCTTTACAACACCCCAACCACTTTCCAAAGGTGTATGGTTAACATATTTTCAGATTATATTGAGCATATCATAGAAGTCTTTATGGATGACTTCATAGTTTATGGAGACTCATTTGATAATTGTTTGCATAACATTACACTTGTTCTTCAAAGGTGTATAGAAACTAACCTTGTGTTAAATTATGAAAAATGTCATTTTATGGTGGAACAAGGTATAGTTTTGGGACATGTTGTTTTATCTAAGGGAATTGTGGTAGATAAAGCTAAAGTTGATATTATTGAATCTTTACCTTATCCCAATAGTATGAGGGAAGTTCGTTATTTTTTAGATATGCAAGTTTTTACAAAAGATTCATTAAGGACTTCTCCAAAATAGCATTACCCCTATGCAAATTACTACAAAAGTATGTGACCTTTAAGTTTAATGAGGCATGTAAACAAGCGTTAGATAAGCTGAAGGAACTATTGACTTCAAGACCAATTATCCAGCCCCCTAACTGGAACGTTCCCTTCGAGATAATGTGCGATACAAGTGGTTATGTAGTAAGCGCTATTTTGGATCAAAGAATTTAAAAAGCATCTCATGCCATTTATTATGCTTTAAGGACTTTGAATGATGCACAAAGAAATTATTTTACTACTGAAAAAGAACTTTTAGCTGTTGTTTTTGCTTTAGTTATTTGCTTGGTACTAAAGTCATTGTTTACTCTGATCATGTAGCTCTTCATTATTTGATGATGAAGAAGATGCAAAACCACGATTAATAAGAAAGATACTTCTCTTGAGTGAATTTGATTTGGAGATTAAAGTTAAAAAATCGTCTCATAGACCATTTGAGTCGTTTAGTTCATGTAGAGGATGAACTTCGTCTATATGAAACGTTCCGTGATGAGCAATTGTTCTCTACGAGTGTGTCATTACCTTGGTATATAAATATTGTAAATTATTTGGTTACTAATATGTTACCTACTGATTTGTCTAAGGCTCAAAAAGATAAGATCAAAAGTGATGCCAAATAATATATGTAGGTTATAAGAAGGTGCATTGTGCAGATCAAGTGATAAGAAGGTGCATTCTTGAAAATGAAATTTTTTCTATTTCACCTTTTGCATTCTTATGCTCGTGGAGGTTACTTTGAGGCTAAAAGGACGTCGAGAAAAGTGTTAGAATGTGCTTTTTATTGGCCCTCTTTATTATAAGATTTATATTCCTTTTTTAAGTCATGCAATCATTATCAAAAGACAGGTAATATATCCCAAAGTAATGAGATGCCACCCCTATACTATTTTGAGAAATTTTTTATGTTTGGGGCATCGGTTTCATGGAGCTATTTCCTATATCTTTTGGTTATGTTTATATTTTACTTGCTGTTGATTATGTCTCGAAATGGGTGAAGGGCTAAAGCTACTAGAACTGATGATTCTAAAGTTGTTACAAATTTTACCGAGTCTAACATATTCTTCAGGTTTAGAATTCCAAGAGCTCTAATAAGTGATCAAGGCACTCACTTTTGCAACTGAATAGTTGAGACTTTGCTGAAAAAGTACCATGTGACTCACAAGATGTCAACTGCCTATCATCTGCAAACTAATGGAGAAGCGAAAGTTTCAAATCTAGAAATCAAATCCATCATTGAAAAGACGGTCAATCCAAGTAGAAAAGATTGGAGTTTGCACTTGAATGATGCCTTATAGGCGTATAAGACTGCATATAAGATGCCCATTGGTATGTTACTTTATCGGTTTATATTAGGAAACCATGCCACCTTCCAATTGAGCTAGAGCACAAGGCTTATTGGGCTATTAAGAGTTTTAACATAAAGATAGATGACAATGGAGAACACAGGAAGTTGCAACTACAAGAGTTAGAGGAAATTCACAACGATGCCTATAATAGTGTAAGGATTTACAAGGAAAAGACGAAGGCTTTTTATGACAAGATGATATCTAAGAAAGAGTTTAAAGTTGATCAAAAAGTTCTTCTATACCATTCATAGCTTCTTTTGTTTCCGGGTAAGTTGTGTTCTCGTTGGATTGGCTCTTTTGTTGTTAGTAATGTTTTTCCTCATGGTGTAGTTGAAATTCAAAGTTTAGCAACTTCCAAAGTGTTTAAGGTGAATGGCCATAGATTTAAGCCTTTCTATAAAGGTTTCCAAGTAGAGGATGTGGCAAAATTGGACCTTGAGGATCCGATTTATATTGATTGAAGAAAGAACCATTGAGTGGAGCCAATGACAATAAATAAAGGCGTTGCTTGGGAGGCAACCCAAAGGGAGTATGTTTTTTTTTATTTTTTTTTATCATTTTTGCATTTATATTTTGGTTATATTTTGCTTTTTCTTTTCATTTCATGTTACATTAGGAACAATGTAAGTTTTAAATGCAAGGGACAGGATTTAGGTTGTGTCTTAATTTTGAAATTTTCAAAAAAAAAAAGTTTTGCTTTTTGTGGTTTTCAACGATTTTTGGTTGTGTATGTCATGAGCAAGATTAAATTAAGCTTGAAAAAGTCATAACATGATTGTATAAGTAATCCTCCAACTTATACATAATTAGTCTAGTTATTTTCCTTGAGAATGGTAGTGACTAAATTTAGTAGACAAAAACTGATGAGATTTTGAACCTGTAGACTAACACATCCATATCAATCTCACTATTTTCTTTCATGTGAGATATTCTTCCATGGATTTGTTTCTCTAGAACTTGCCTTAATTCTCTTCGAGGTCATATTGACACATGCATGCATGAACATAATTAAGGTCCTCTTTGTTATAGCTACATAAGCTAAATAGCCTACCTTATAATTAATTTTCCCTTTGTTGACTACCTTTGACAAACAATGCCTTTACCCAAGTCGTAGAGCTAGTGAAGTATTGTTCATCATTATGATATGTATAGGTGTGCAAGAAATAAGTGTGGGGGTGTTTGGATTTGTGGTATAAATGGAATAGGTTTTTATTCTCAATTCGTGAGTCCTATTGTTGATGTTTTGAAAAAAAAAAGAAAAAGAAAAGAAAGAAAGTAAAAAAAAAATATTGTTTTAATGTTACAGATTGTCCATGTTCATAATTCCTCCTAAAATTTCAAGGAAATGATATGTTTATATGTGATATATGCAAAGGCGGAAGTTGTTGCAAAGGATTATTCCTTACTACAAATGAAAAGTGTTCATTTGAACAATCTCTTTTTCAATGCAAAAGTTTTACATAGTTTAAATGCTTTAAAGCCAAATTGAAAAAGCTACTGAATGGAGTGATTGGTTTTATATGTCTTATATATTCGAGCTTGAGTTCATTCATTTTTTCTCCACTAGTTTAATAGCTTTTAAGCTACATTCCCAAATATTTCCCACCTTAATCCTAAACCCTATTACAACCCTTGAAAAGTCCTTATGAATCATGTTATGCATGTGATCCCAGTGGTGGAGAATGAGAAGATATGCAAACCTATGGCAAATCATTTCCATTTGAATGAATTTGAGCGAAACAGATAACCTTCAAACATATGAGAGTCGAGTGTTTATTTCCGTGAGGGTTTATGTATTTAGTTTACTCCATCTTTGAGTGGAAATGCTTACTAAGTAATTATAAGTTGTTTAAAAATGTTTGTTCATGATATGTTATGAGTTCTGAAGAGCTTGGTTGTTCTTTGTTAATAGCGTTGCAACCTTGGTGTTTATGGGAAAATGAATTTAAGTTTTGCTCGAGGACGAGCAAAAGTTTAGTGTGGGGGAATTTGATGAGAATACAAAATGTCATATTTGTCTCCCTTAATGTTTAGTCTTTTATACTTAATTAGTACCTAAATGTACTTATTATTCTTATTTTTTTCATTAAGGACACAAATGGAGGCGTTAAGTGCAAAACAAAGTTAATTAGGCTATTTTGGACAATTTCGACATTGTTTTGTAATTTGGGCATAACTCTCTCATCCAAGCTTTGATTGAGATGATTCTAGATGCTACGGAACGATAAGAAATATCCCTACAACTTTCATGTTTTGAGTTTTGAGAGATACGAGTTCCATCAAGGTTGAAATCAGGCTTAAATTTGTTGTACCTGCACTACTAATGTTCTAGAATGTCCCTTAGTTTGTAATTCTAAAACACGAATTTGACGCGGTTTATTTTTGAAAGTTTCCAGATTTGGTGCATGAAAGTTCCAGTTGAGATCACCACCTTTCTAGTTATATTAGAATTTTATTTTATTTTAATATTTTTCTCAACAAATCACCATCTTTCTAGTTATATTAAGATTTTATTTTATTTTAATATTTTTCTCAATAAATCACCACTTTCCTAGTTATATTAGGACTTTAATATTTTCCTTAATTAGTCATATTTAGAGATTGTTATTGGAGGATAATGTTTAGAATATTTTTCAGGAATTTTTAGAAACTAGATAAATGCCTCTCTCTCCCTTTTTTTTCTCTAATTTTTCCTTCGAGTTTCATCATGGCCTTACGCGGCTAAACTTTTATAATTGATCAAAGGAAACGGAAGCCTCGGAATCAATAAAACTGTGAGATCTAATTTGTTTTTATTACTCAATTTATTTTCATGATTGTCTCGTTTAATTACTAGGAGGCCTATTAGTTTATTATTCGTTGCAATCTACCTCTAGGTTAGAAATCAATTCCTTAATTGATTGATCCTTCTAATTTGTGAAGCAACTAAGATTTAACAATTTGCTACGTTAGAAATATTTAGATCTTAGGAAGAACGCTTGACTAAATCAAATGCAAGCGCTTGTGCCTGTGTTGTTTAGCTTCATCGATCTCTCTAATTCTTAATACTGTTATTAAATTAAACATTTAGCGCTTGTCTTGGGTTGTTTAGTAGTTAGGGTTAATCAGATCGTTTGTTTTCTAATTAACTACAATTAAGGAGAGATAGGAAAATAATTCTAACAGTGAATATTTAAAGTGTGAATTGATATATAATTGTATCAATGATCAATTGTAAAATTCTGATGGTGGATGTTGACTTAAACCAAAGTTTGTTTTTGTGATTAATTTTAATACCTTAATTTTAATTGTTCCTTAGTTGTTTTTCTTAAAATTATTTTCGTTATACTCAAAGCCCCACATCCTTGTTCACATAGCATAAAATTAGGCTAAATACTCTTCGTGGGAACAATCCTTACTCACGTCACTATATGTATTTTTAGAAGTATAGGTTTTATTTTCGATTACGTACGACAACACACCATACTTCATTTAAAATTAGCTCTATCCAGAGCTCAAGCATTTAACGAGTTGTGTCATCAACACAGGTTAAGTCTAAAAATCTGACTATAATCATACCAATGAAATGCTCAAAAATGTTTTGTCTTACAAAATTTCAATAATGAAATTTTAGAATATGGAAATGAGTAGTTATGAATTAACTGAAGAACATTTTAGAGCTGCAAAAATTATCTCGCATTTTTTATTAACAATGAAATAAGCTACAGAATGTTTATTTGGGCAATATTATCCAACAACTCATTACGTAATTCCTATATTACATATGTTTTTAAACATTACATAAAACATCTGACATTCATCAGAGTAATGTCAGTCATGGTAGATAAATTTAAAAAGTATTATGATGACATATACCTTTTATATTATATTGCACTATGTCTAGGCCCTAAGATGAAGGTTTCTAGTTATGAAACCCTTATATAATAATTTTACAAATTCTTAAATCCAAATAATTTCGAACATTTGAGTTGTGAAACTTAAATATATATCTATCGATGTAAGAAAAATTTGTTATCAAATCTTTTAAGTATTTTTCACTCGTATGAGATTGTGTACTTTGCACATATTTATATATTTACTAGTTATAAGGCTCTTCTTCCTCTTTCTATACTCCCATTAATTTTAGCAATGGTTAGAATCAGTACACGAAAGTCAATAAGATACCAAGAAGAACATCATAATCATTCAATGAGCTCTCATACTACATGCAAGGTCCAACCATTTAACCGGAGGCAAATTTCGATATCCTAAAGTGGTGAAAGAAAAATCATATACTTTATCATATCTTAACAAGAATGGCACGAGACTTTCTCACACCACCAATGTCTACGGTTTCATCAAAAAATGCATTTTGTTTGAGCTGCTGAACATTGGACTCACGTAGAAGTATAATGACCTTAGAGGTTCTAGAGATGCAAATGTGCTTGAGGAATCAAGTCAACGAAGAAATGAGACCACAATAACTTTAGCTATGAATGTGATGAGAGAGATGAAGAGGAAGATGAAGAATGACAATATTCAACTTCCAATCATAGGTGATGTATTTATACATTTTTATGATGAATATATATTGATGTGTATCCAGCTCTTAATGATATCAATTTCACTTATAATATGGATATTGTTGAATATATTTAAATATAAGAGAGATTGGTGTGCTTATATGTTGTTAATGGTGCAAAACTAAACAAATTTCATATGAGAAATCTGTATATAAGCCAACAGTATCGATACATGAAGCCTAGAGGATCAATACATACAGTAAAGATCGATATGCAAAATACAAAGGATCGATACATTTAGGTTAGAGACTTTAAAAGAAATTACTACTTGGACCAGATCGATACATATAAGAAAAAATATTGAAACATTTAAGTTAGAGACTTCAAAAGAAATTATAACTTAAACCAGATTGATACATACAATAAAAATGATCGATACATTCAAGTCAGAGACTTCAAAAGAAATTACAACCTTGACCATATCGATACTTTCTTCAAAGAGATCTACACTTTCAAGTTAGAGAATTCAAATGAAATTACGAATTTGACAAAATCAATACATTGAACTAAAAAAAAATTATAAACATTTGAAGTTAACAAACGAATCGATACGCACTTCAAATATATTGATAGTTGAAGTTTGGAAAAATCTCTAAAATTAATTGATCTATACCTGAGGCTACACGGGTCGATACTTGTCACAATTTTTAAATATGACAGCTAATTTTTGAAAAATCATTTATGAAATAAAGTCAAATTATCCGTTGGAGAAAATTTGATAAATCTTTTGAATTATAAATAGAGCTCTCTTGACAGAGAAAAATAGTGAATCAAAAAGGAGAACAAGTTATAAAAGCTTAGATACATCAAGAATTTTTTTTAAAAAAAGTGAGTTACAAATTGTGAATCTTCATTATCTCTTTTATTTTTCTTATCCATCTTGAGAGAAAATATGTTGTGAGCTGAAATTCTAAGATCAATCATTGAAAGAAAATTTTCTATGTTCTTTTAAGATAATGATGTGATCCAGATAGCACAAGGAGAATCTAAGGAGAGAGGAGATACGGTCAAAAAGAGTGATCCATTACATGTTTTAGTTAGGCCTATTATAAGACAAAGAGCAAAAAAGATTAAGTAGGCCATGGCAGGCCTAGTCCAACACATGATGGCCGAATGTACTAATCAGACAGGAGAAGCAGACATGTAACATATAGACTTTATAGAGAAAGGTCCTAGACTATTCATTTAACCAAAATATTAGAAGATCAAGCCCAGCTATGAGGAAGAGCCTGATCTATGTTTCATGATTTAAGTTATTTTATGTTTGGTGTCATAGGCTGAACTTTAATATTATGTTTTAAATGCCCATGCATGAAATTAGGTTTTTCTTTTTTTTTTGGCTTAAGCGTTATTTTAGTCTTTCCATCTTATTAGTAGAGTTCTAGTTCAAATAAGATATGCATTCCTATCAGGGTAAGGGTAGTATTAGGGTTTCTTGTGAAAAACTATTTAAACACATTATGTGTCATTAATGAAAAAAAAGGATTAAATCTGGTTTCAAGTAAATTCATGTGTTATGAGAAGAGTGGTTCTTCTTGTTCAATGATTGAACAAATAACTTATCAAAGGAGTGGTGACCTTTGTGGTTTTCTTGCTAGAAAAAAACTATCGGGGTTCTACAAAGGTTTTCAAGGGCAGGTTCCTTAGTAGTTTGCGTAGATCTTGGAAGGATTTTGTTCTTACAAAAGTCACGATTCAAGGTTCTTGGGCTTAGTTCTCTTTCGTGGGGTTTTCTTGGCATCGTGTTCAAGGAGATTTCTTGTCAGTTGGTATTAGAGCTTAAGGTTCCAAGGTCTGATTTCTATCTTTGTTTCTTTTATATTTCTTTTTGTTTTTGTTCCTTATTTGAGTCATCACGAGCTGTTCTTTGTGAAATCCTTGTCTCTCAATCATTGTATGTTCTTTTGCTTTCTTTACGGCTTTCTATTTTCCATAAAAGAATCATATGTATTTTCCATAATTGTGTTAGATTTAGCTTCTAGAATAGAGTCAGATTTTTATTTCAGTTTTTTATTTATCCTTAATTCCTTCAAATTCGGTTTCACTCCAAATTCAGTTTCAAATTCGGTTTCCTTAGAAAAAAAAGAGTAAAAAAAAAGTAATTTTTTTTGGTTGAATCTGATTGGTTGTATTTGGTAGAAGGGATGTCCATAAACTATATTCCATCAAAATTTCTGTTGACACCAAAAAAAAATTCTCCCAAAATTGCATACTGATTAAAAAGAAAATTATCTAGGTATAGGTTTCCTGTGATTAAGTTTCGTTTTTGCCTCTTGAGTTATTATACTTCTGCTTGATACCCTAGCACCTAAGGATTCTTGTGGTATTTTGCTAGCTAGGATTAAACATTGATTTTTTAATTCCTTTTTAATAGTTAGTAGTTCGACATTGAACTTGAGGTAATTCTCTTGAGTGGTAAAAGGCAGAAGGTGTGGGCACAACATCGAGAAAAGCCAATCGAGTGTAAATACGAGTAGAGTGACATCTTGAGTGTAAACACTTAAGGATTCGTGAGGTTACTTTTTTTATTTATTAATTTCTTGTTATTACTGACCTGTTTGTTAAGATGGCAAAAAAAGAATTGGGTCTTTCTGACAGACTTGATGCCTTAGACAAGAAGTTTATAGACATAATGGAGAACATGAAAACTGCCTTGGAGAAGCTTTCTAAGGAGATAGCTAATGTTCAGTTGACTAGTGCTTAAAGGGGGTTTGTGGAGCCATAGCATTCTAGGCAAATATCAACAAGGCAGCAATAGTCAAGGGCACCAGTTGATAAGTTTGAGGCAGAGAATAACTTAGATAAGCTTGAAGATCTCAGTGAGGATGAAGATAAGGATGGGTATAGGCCAAGGGATAAAAGAAATGAGAGGAGGTTTGATAGGAGGGACAGAAGAATTGATGATAGGCAAGACTATAGGAGAGCAGAAAGAAGAGATCACAAAAGTGAAAATTGAAGACATGAGGATAGATATGGCCATGATGAGAGAGCTTATGATGGTAGGAGAGAGTATGAAAGGAGGAATTATGGTTGTAAAAATGAGTTGGATGATGATTTGGGCAGTATAAAAATGAAGATTCTATCTTTCCAAGACAGAAACGATCCAGAAGCTTACTTAGAGTGGGAAAAAAAGATAAAGCTGATCTTTGACTGCCACCATTATTTAGAAGAAAAGAAGGTGAAATTGGCAATCATTGAGTTCACAAACTATGCTATGATACGGTGGGATTAGTTGGTTTCCAATAAAAGGAGAAACTATGAGCAGCCTATTGAAACTTGGGCAGAATTGAAGGCTCTTATGTATAAGAGATTTGTTCCTAGCTATTACTACTAAGAGCTATATTAGAAGCTACAATATCTATATCAAGGCTCAAAGAGTGTTGAGGACTACCATACTGAGATGAAAGTAACGATGATTAGGGCAAATGTGGTGAAAGATAGATAAGCCACTATGGATCGGTTTTTAGGTGGACTGAATAAGGAGATTGCGAGTGCAGTTGAGCTGCATCATTATGTGAAGTTGGAGGATATGCTACACATGGCAATCAAGGTAGAAAGACAATTGAAAAAGAAATCTTCATCTAGATATGCATCACAGAGCACTTCTACTTGGAAGAGGAAGTGGTCTAGTATGGAAAAAAGGGATGGAGGTTATGACAAGCCTAAGATCGAGAGTGGTAAGGGGAAAGAAATGGAATCAGACAAAGTTAAGGTTAAGTATGAGGTCGTAGTACCAAGATCCAAGGAGATAAAGTGTTTTAAATGTTTGGGTATGGGGCATTATGCATCACAATGCCCTAACAAGAGAACGCTAGTAATGAAGGCTAATGGTAATGTAGATTCCACGGATGGTGAAGTGAAGGATGAGATGCCTGTTTTAGAAAATGATAGTGATTATAAGGAAACAGCTTACCCCTTAGATAACCTCTCATTAGTTGTTAGACGAGCATTGAGTGCTCAAGCTAGAGAAGATGAAACTGAGCAGCAGAGAGAGAACATATTCCACACTAGGTGTCGTGTGAATGAGAGGTCTTGCAGTCTGATTATTGATGGGGGTAGTTGCACCAATGTAGCTAGCACAGCTTTTGTAGAGAGATTAGGATTGGCTTATTTGAAACATCCCAGGCCATATAGGTTGCAGTGGTTAAGCGAGTGCAAGGAAGTTAGAGTGACTAAGCAAGTATTGTTGAACTTCACTATTGGGCCTTATACATACAAGGTTTTATGTGATATGGTGCCCATGCATGTGGGCCACATTCTTTTGTGGAGGCCTTGGCAGTTTGATAAGAAGGTTATATATGACGGGTTTAGAAATAAGTATTCTTTTCAGTACAAAGGAAAGCCCATCACTTTATACCCTTTGAAACCTAAGCAAGTGCACGAAGATCAAGTTAAACTACAACTAGAGAGAGATAAGGAAAAGGATAGAGAGGTTGTGTCCTTGGGAGAAAAATTAGAAAGTGTTGAGAAAGTAGGGCTAAAACCAAAAATGAAAAAAGAGTGGGGGTTAAGGCCAAGAGTGAACCCAAGGGAGAGAGGGCCGAGAGTGAAAGAGATAAAAAGGGAAGAGTGAAAAAAAAAAGTTTTTATTTGGGTGAGGGCGAAGTAAGAAGAGCTTTTAAGGCTAGCAAGCTTATGTTGCTACTAGTCTTCAAAGACAATGCTTTTTCTTTACTAACTAACACTAACGATATTTCACTCCCTGTTTCTGTTTCTACTCTTTTGCAGGAATTCGATGATATACTCACAAAGGACATCCCTAATGAACTTCCACCTATTAAAGAGATTAAGCATCAAATTGATTTTGTACCTGGAGTAGTCATTCCTAGCAGACCAGTCTACAGAAACAATCTTGAGGAGACGAAAGAACTTTAAAGGCAAGTAGAGGAGTTAATGGCAAAGTGTTATGTACGTGAAAGTATAAGCCCTTGTGCAGTACCAGTCTTATTAGTACCTAAACAAGATGGGTCATGGCGTATGTGCATGGATTGCAAAGCCGTCAATAATATAACAGTAAAATATTGCCGCCCTATCCCTAAATTAGATGATATGTTAGATGAATTGCATGGTTCCAAGTTGTTTTCTAAAATAAATCTTAAGAGTGGGTACTATCAAATTTGTATGAGAGAGGATGATGAGTGAAAGACATCATTTAAAACCAAATATGGCTTATATGAGTGGTTAGCAATGCTCTTTGGTTTAATAAACGTCCCTAGCACCTTTATGAGATTAATGAACCCTGTCTTGCGTGTATTTATAAGAAAGCTTGTTGTGGTCTATTTGATGACATTATAGTGTACAGTAAGTCATTAGATGAGCATGTAGAACATTTGAGACATGTTCTTGAAGTTTTGAGGAAAGAAAAACTATATGCTAACCTTAAGAAATGCACATTCTGCATAAATAGAATTGTTTTTCTTGGTTTTGTTGTATCTATAGATGGTGTTAAAATGGATAGGGAGAAGGTTGAGGCTAAATCTAAGGTAATGCCTCATGAATTTTATACGCCCTTACCAGTACCTAGTGAGCCTTGGGTAGATATATCTATGGATTTTGTGTTAAGACTACCTAGGACTAAGCGAGGTAGAGATTCCATTTTTGTAGTGGTTGACAGATTTAGTAAGATGGCACATTTTATTGCATGCCATAAGACTGATGATGCCACTATCATTGCTGACTTGTTCTTTAGAGAGATAGTATGACTCTATAGGATTCCTAGGAGTATAGTGTCGGACAGAGATGTCAAGTTCCTTAGTCACCTTTAGAAAGTCTTGTGGGGAAAATTAGGAACCAAACTTTTATATTCTACTACATGTCATCCTCAGACTGATGGATAAACAGAGGTGATTAATAGGACTTTGAATCAGTTATTACGTACTATTGTCACCAAGAATTTGAAGACTTGAGAAGAGTAGTTGCCTTTTATTAAGTTTGCATATAATCATTACATTCATTCTTCGACATCTTATTCACGATTTAAAATTATTTACAAGTTTCAGCCGCTAACCCCATTAGATTTATTTCCTTTGCCTGTTGATAAGTGTGTTGGCTTAGCTAGTAAACGAAAGGCTAAGTTGGTTAAGCAGATTCATGAGAAAGCATGAGAGCATATACAAAGAAAGAATGAACAGTACGCTACTCATACTAATAAAGGAAAAAAAATGTGTGGTGTTTGTGCCTGGTAATTGGGTTTGGCTACATATGCAAAATGAGAGATTTCCATCACAGAAGAGATCCAAGCTACAACCTAGAGGAGATGGTCCTTTTCAAGTTTTGGAGAGGATTAATGATAGTGCATACAAGCTAGATCTTCTAGGTGAGTATAATGTGTCTACTACATTTAACATTTCTGACTTATCCCCTTTTGATGTAGGTGCGATTCAGGATGAATCCTTTCGAGGAGAGAGGGAATGATGTGATCCAGACAGCATAAAAAGAATATAAGGAAGAAGGAGATACGGTCAAAAGGAGTAATTCATTACATGTTTCAGTTGGGCCTATTACAAGACAAAGAGCAAAGAAGATTAAGGAGGCAATGACAAGCCTAGCCCAACACATGATGACCGAATGTACTAATTAGATGGGAGGAGCAGACATACAACATATGGACTTCATAGAGGACGGTCCTAGATGGATTCATTTAATCAAAATATTAAAAAACCAAGCCCAGCTATGAGGAAGAACACGATCTATGTTTTATGTTTTAAGTTATTTCATGTTTTGGTGTCATAGGCTGAACTTTAATATTATGTTTTAAAAGTCCATACACGAAATTGGGTTTTCCTTTTTTTTTATTTAGGGGTTATTTTAGTCCTTGCATCCTATTAGTGGAGTTCTAGTTCAAATAGGATATGCATTCCTATTAGTATAAGGGTAGTATTAAGGTTTCTTGTGAAAAACTATTTAAACACATTATGTGTCATTAATGAAAAAAAAAAGATTAAATTTGATTTCAAGTAAATTCGTGTGTTGTGAGAAGAGTGATTCTTCTTATTCAGTGATTGAACAAATAACTTATTAAAGGAGTGGCGACCTTTGTGGCATTTTTACTAGCAAAAGACTATCGAAGTTTTACAAGGGCTTTCAAGGGCAAGTTCCTTGGAGGTTTGCATAGATTTTGGATGAATTTTGTTCTTACAAAAATCACAATTTGAAGTTCTTGGGCTTAGTTCTCTTTTGTGGGGTTTCCTTAGCTTCATGTTCAAGGGGGTTTCTTGTTAGATAATCTTTTTATTTGGGTTACATTTCACCCGTTCAAAGTAAGTTGTTGTAGTTACCCTTCACCGGTAATAAGGAATTGTAATTGGGTTACTCTTGATCTAGATCAAATGAAGAGACTAGTTGAATCTCGGTGTAAAGAGAATCCGAGAAAGTGGACATAAGTCATATTTACCGAACCACTATAAAATTTTGAGTTTGCTTTCTCATTTCCTTATCTTTTTTATTTCAAGCATTTATAGTTTATAGATTTAGTAGTTGCATATCATTACTCAATCGAAAATATTTTTAAGTGCATTAACTTTTAATTTTTATTAAAACTCAATTCACCCTCCTCTTGGGTGCTCCAACTGAGCCAATAATAGGTAATTAGAATTTAAATTTAATAATTTTTAATGAAGTAAAGCTCAATGTCGTCCTCTTTGTAATATTTTTTTAATTAACTTGTTCTATTTTTCTTTATTTATTATTGTAAAGTATGATTAAATATAACAAAAATTATGAGATTTAAGATAAAATGCTTCCCTCATTGTATTTTTTAATTAATTATTAAAAATTAATACCATCAGATGTATTTTTTTATAATTTTTGGTAATTTATAAAATATTTTGTTTAATTTTAATTAAATTGAAAAAAAAAAGTTGAACTTGACAGGCACTTTCCATAAATTAGAATCAAACCGTATAACTAATCAGACCAGAATCAAAATCAAAATCGGAACCGGTCAGAACTGGTCTCCAATGGTTTTTGGTTCAAGCCAATTCTATCATTATCAATTCCTCGACCCGGACTGAAGCTGCCCGAAATCGCCAGTTTCGAACGATATACACCACTATTTGAAAATGTCAAAAAAAACATTAAAATACATAAGTGTTTATGTATTTTAGAATTATTTTTAATATTTTCTATAAAAAAATAATAAAATATTTAATATTTGTTTGGGGAAATGCCTATAACACATATGAAGCCTAAGAAGTCTTAGGCCCACTAGTCACGATAAAGTGTCAAGGCCTTAGTCATTAACAAAGGACTCACAAAATAGGGATAGAATTTAAAACCTATCTCAGTCAGCCAGATCTTGACCATGACGTAATGAAAATCTCAAGTGTAACGTGGTCTAAAACTTTTTAAATTCAACAAAAGATCTTGGATCTAGACAAGGAAACCTGAGACCTCTTTTCCTAATAAAGGTTTCAGATATAATAGAATAAGGGCTCTGGGTAAATTATCAAACCTGATGCCATTTTTATTGAAGAAGGGGGTTTCAGATAAAATGTAAGATTTTCGAAACCTCTGATCAGCTATTATTTTTTACTATTGTGAAGTTCAAGTTTTTCAGACTTTTTCAAAATAAAGGAGGATTTATAGCCTGATAGATATATTCTGCAAATAAGGCTCAAAATTCTGTAATCCTTGAAAAATCGATGAACTCGAATCATGATTTCATGATTTCCTAAAATATCAATAAGCTTGGGATTATAATTTCTCGATTCCTTAGAATTCTAATAAATTTAAGAGATATAATGGAAGTAGGACAAAACAATTTATAAAAAATAAGCAAAAAGCAACTAGGTATGTACATTGCAATATACGATACAACATATTAAATTTTAACTATCAAATTACTGCCATTATTTTTTTTCAAACATATATAAAAAGAAAAACTCTAATTTAAGTATTGGAGGATTTTTGCCAAATCACCGACTTTATCCTTAATATTTTCTATAATTTTAGGTAAAACAGTAATCGAATAAGTAAAGAATATCGTTCTGGTGCAAAGAATTTCAAGGAAAATTTTATGGCATTAACAATATTATTCATAATTTAAATATTGCTTTAATTAATATATAATTACATATTAATTTAAAATAACATTTAATGTTAATTACAACATCTATAAATATTTATATTTATATTTACATTTATATTTTAATTTAATTTGAATGAATGTAATACTATTTACACTTGCATTTGGATAGTATTCCAGTTTAGACAGGCTTGGGAATCGGTCCCAACTTTTTTGTTGCATTAAATGGGTATCGTAATTATTAATGCTTCTTAATTATAGAAAATTATAAATTGATGCTCAAATTGATTTCAATCTAAATTTGTTTGATGTCAAAATTAGTAAGCATTTGAGGGTAATTAATATATATATATATATATTATCAATAATTAAAAATTTCATTGTCGTATTTTCTGGATTAATGTATTACATTTAATATTTATTTTAATTATTAATCAATAATAGGATTCCATATCCACACCAAAGAGATAGCTAACGGAATGCTGCTTTCTTATTAACTCCGGCCAATGTCTTATTAAACAAGGTGAAAATTTCGTTTAAGTCTTCAATCTTTCACAAAGTTTTACTGTACTCAATTATTTTTATATTTTATTACAAATATCTCTAATACTTTTTCGTTATTTCACTTTACTCCCTACAAATTCGCATTCTATTAATTTAATCTAATGAAATAAGGGTAATAAATTAATTTTATAAAATTCACTAAACAATACTCTCTTTTTTTAAATTATCATCTTTTATATCTTTTAAAAAGTCTTAGGAAATAAAAAAGTTAAACTTTTAAAATAAACTTCCTTCTTTAAATAAAGAACAAATATATCATTTTCTTGTTAAAAGATGTATTAAGACAATGACTAAAATGAAGTTAGATCAAAATATTACGGACTAAAATGAAAAAAAAATAAATAAATATTAAGAATATTTGTGCTATAATTATCAAATTAATTGAATAAAATAAAAATCTGCAAAAGGTTAGGGACTAAACCTGAAATTGCTCTACCTCACTAGGTGCCATGCGGTTCAGGGGGCTGTATATAAAGGACCTTCATCAAGCCAATATTGCAAGAAACCGAAGAAGATGGCAAGCATCATCAAGCATCATTAAGCAAATTCTACGTAAGGCTCTTCCCTTGTCTAAATTCCTTTATAAAAGATGAGCAAATTCATCCTCTCTAAAAAAACAAGCACAAAAATAGCCATGCAACCACCTCAAAATTTCAAAAATTAACCTCTCTTCTCCATAGATCATAAGAGCGTTCAAATGTTGACACATTGGTTTTTCACCTAGAGGATGTGTTACTGAAATCATATTCACTCTTTCCATACCTCATGCTAGTAGCCTTTGAAGCAGGCGAGGTAGTAAGGGCTTACATTTTGTTTCTTCTATACCCTCTAGTTTGGCTGCTTGGTGAAAAACATGGCCCGAATGTTACGATTTTTGTAAGTTTTGTTGGTATCGAAAGGAAGAGGATCATGATTGGAAGCTCTGTTTTGCCTAAGTTTTTCTTGGAAGATATTCGAAATTAAGGTTTTTGTGCAGTGATGAGTACTGGTAAAAGGAAAATAGTAATGAGTGAGATGCCAAGAATCATGGTTGAATGTTTTTTGAATGATTATATAGAAGTTGATGTGCTTGAAGGAAGAGAACTGAAGGTAGTTTGTGGATATTTTGTTGGTTTAATGGAGGTAAAAAAGGAAAATACATTTGTTTTAAATAATGAGAAAATGGGTTCTCATTTTATTGGTTTTGGCTACTTCAACAACACTACTATTGATGACCAAATCTTTTCATATCGCAAGGTTTGTCAAATTAATTTGTTAGGTCCTAATCAAAGCTCCTGAAATAAAGATAAAGTGTACTATTCGGGTGAAAATAGACCACAAGGTTTGGAACAATTTTATGATATTCTTTTATTCATTGAAAGAGTTTAAATACATATATTTTCTAACCACTCTTCCTAAACTTACGACCACAACTATTGTGCACAAACAGAATCTAAATTATAGAAGCAAAAATAACAAACTAGCGGAAAAATAGGACTTCTTGCAGAATAATAGAACTTCAACTGAAAGAAAGACTCTAACACTAACAGACTTCTTCTCCAAGCATTTCAGTTTAAGACTCAATCTAAATATTTCTGATTTAGCCAAGAAACATTAAGAGATCTTTATGGTTTATCAATATCCCCCACTTTTACTAGAATTTTGTCCTCAAAGTTCAAGTCAGAGAACCGATCTTGCAACTCTACTGTATTCTCCCAAGTAGCATCTTTAATGGAAAGGTGTTTCCATTTGAACAAGCTCTCTTCAAAAAATTTCCTCCCTTTTTTTTAAGCTAATGAGTGTCTATGATTTCTGCAGGTTCTATGATGAAGGCACCATCATCAATGAAAGGTGGCAAAGTAGGACAACTTGTACTTGAATCACCAATCTTCTTTTTTAACAAAGAAACTTAGAATACTGGATGGATGCGAGACCCCGCAGAAAGTTAGAGTTGATATACTACCTTGCCAATGCGTTTCTTAATTGGAAAGGGCCTATAAAATCGGAGAGCAAGTTTCTAAGATGCTCTTTTGAACACTGTTTGCTGGCGATAAGGATGCAGTTTAAGGAAAACAAGGTCAACTTCATTGAATTCGATGTCCCACTTTTTTGAATCGACGATTTGTTTCATTCGATTAGAAGCTTGATGTAAGTTGAGTTTGAGCTGATTGAGAAGATCATTGTTTGAGGAATCATAGAAGGAGGCGACCATACAAATCTTGAAAATGTGACATGCCAGTTGAAGCATGGTAGGCTGTATTGTACCAAAACTCTACCCAAGGAAAAAATGAGTACCATTTTCGTGGTTGCTGGTGAATCAGACAACGCAGATATTGCTCGACACAATGATTGACGACTTTAGTCTGCCCATAAGTTTGGGGATGGTATGCGGAGCTCATCTTTAATTGTGTGCTTGATAATTTAAAGAATTCAAGCCAAAAGTTGCTTATGAAAATTGGATCACGGTCACTAATAATTGATCTAGGCATGCCATATAATTTTACAATGCCATCAACAAATTTTCTGCTACCATCTTAGTAGAAAAAGGGTAAGTTAAGGCCAAGAAGTGAGTTGATTTGCTAAGGCAATGACGACCACAAAGATTATGTTCTTGCCTTGGGATGGGGGCAATCCTTCAATAAAATCCATGGTGACGTCGTTCCATACTTGACAAGGAATGGACAGCGGCTGTAAAAGAGCAACAGGGGACAATGTGGACGTCTTAGCTCTTTGACAAACATCACAAGAGAAAACGTACGCATTCACCATGCGATACATTGATAGCTAATAAAACTGTTGAGCGATATGTTTATATGTGCTCGGCACTCTGGAGTAGCCACCAAGAGGAGAGTCGTGGAACTCATGCTATAATTGATTCGGGATATGGGACTGAGGAGGCACCACCACTCGATTTTGTAGAAGAACAACCCATGACGATTAGTGTAGAGAAGGTTAGGTTTGGTAGCAGCCAGCTTGCTAATGCGAGCCATGTAAGCACCGTCTGCTGCTACTGTTTTAATTTCCTCCCAGATTTGAGCCTACGAAACAAATAAAGCATTAAGAATTGAGGAGCCTGACACGCAGGAAAGGGCATCAACGGCTAAGTTTTCGCAGCCAGGTTTATAAAGTATCTCATAATCATAACCAAGTAGCTTTACAACCTATTTCTGTTGCTCTAGTGTTACCACACGTTGCTCAAGTAAGTACTTGAGGCTCTGCTGTTTAGTTTGGATGTAGAATTTCTGACCAAGAAGATAAGGGCGCCAAGTTCGTATGGCGTGAATGATGACAAGCATCTCTTTGGCTTATGTAGACTAGGATAATTTGGAGACTCCTAAGGCTCGACTAATAAAGGCAATAGGCTTACCTTGTTGGGTGAGCATAGCGCCAATCCCATCCCCAGAAGGGTCAGATTTAATAGTGAATGGTTGTTGAAAATTTGGCATGGCAAGGGTAGGAGTGGTAGTCATAGCTTGCTAAATGAGCTTGACGGAGGTCTCAGCTTCTACAGTCCACCCAAATTGGCCTTTCTTCAAGAGATTAGTGAGTGGCTGAGCCAAGATGCTTAGTTACGAACAAACTTCTGATAATAACCTATAAGGCCTAAAAACCCATGTAATTCTGAAACATTAGTAGGATGAGGCCAATCAAGCATGGCCTGTATTTTATTTTGGTCCACTTTGACCCCATGAACAGTGACAATATGCCTCAAATATTCTAATTCTTGCTGGCCAAAGGCACATTTTTTTAGTTTTAAAAAAAATGTGTGATACCTCAAAATTTCAAAAGCTTGCTTAACATGTTCAAGATGTATGTTCCAATTTGGGCTATAAATTAAAATATCATCAAAGAAGACTAGAATGAATTGTCGGAGATGAGGGCAAAATATAGAATTCATGATGGCCTAAAAAGTGAATGGAGCATTACAATGTCCAAATGGCATAACAAGATATTCATAATGACTATTGTGAGTACGAAATGACTCGTACCTATGATAGCCAGCCCATAAATTGAGTTTGGTAAAATAAAATGCCCCATGAAGTTCATCGAGTATATTATCCACAGTTGGAATGGGGAATCGATCTTTGATGATAACAGAATTAAGGGCTTGATAGTCGATACAAAAACGCCATGTATCATCTTTTCTCTTAACAAGCAAAATAAAAGATGAAAAGGGACTAGTACTAAGCCGAATTAGCCCCAATTTTAGCATGTCAAGAACTTGTTTTTCAATTTCAGCTTTTTGATAATATGCATACTTTTAGGGGCGTACATTTGTTGGCTCCGTTCCTTCTTTAAGGGGAATATAATGCTCAATTTCATGAACTATTGGTAATTGTTGTGGTTCCTCAAAAATTGCAATAAAGGCCTCAATTAATGTTTGCATGTCTGGTTGGATGGTCTGGTGTGGTGCAGCTGGTGGTTACAGGCAAATTGCAAAAATAGAGCTGGTGTGCTTCATATCCTTTGAGATTGCTTCAAGTAATGCTTGTTAAAGGATTTGAGCACTAGATCCTTATAATAATCGAGGTTTGTTGGCCCATTAGAACTTCATTGTCATCTTCTTCTAATCATAAACAACAGATCCTAGTTGTTCCAACCATCGAACACCCAACACCAAATATAAACCAGTTAGTGGTAAAGAGTAAAAAGTAATTGAAAAAAGAATACCCTGTAGAAGGATGTGGATGTTGTCGAATTGCCCTTGTCATTTTAATGGTTGGCCATTTGCAACTCATACATGGAAAGGTGCAGTGGGCACCACGAGTAGATGTAGTAAAGCGGCCACCTTGTCACTGATGAAATTATGTGTAGAGCCACTGTCAATGATGATCATAATGTCATGAATCCCAATCTTGGCTGTAACATGCATGGTCTTCGCAACTGTCCAGCCAGTTAAGGTATGCAGTGAAATTTCAAGATCAAATGAAAGGTCAATTTCGGCCTCTTTAATGTTCCTTCTGAGTCATCATAGATGTTACCTTCTAATAGAAAAAGTTGAGGACCCTTAAATGTATGGCCAGAAGGTAGTGGTGGCCGTGAGATTCATGTGAGCTAAGCTTGTTGCCTCCTTTAAGGTTCTGGGCTTGAACATACGAATCGTTTCAGAAATTTCTGACCTCAATCCATCCATGAACAATCCGACAAGCGCTTTTTGTGACCAAGCATAAACTCGATTACCCAGCCTCTCAAACTCTTTTTGGTAATCACAAAGGGATCCGATCTGCCGAATTTTACATAGAGCTTCATTAAAATCTTCACACTCTGTTGGTCCAAAACAAGCCCATAGTTCCTCCTCAAATAACTCCCAAGTTACCAATCGATCTTTCTCCTAGTAAGCGCGACGCAGCCATTGCCACCATTAATTAGCTTCTCCTTCGAGATGAAAAGATGCTAAAGAGACCTTTTGGTTATCTGCTGTGCCTTGAAATTCAAAAAATTGAGCTACCTAGTTGAACCATTCTATTGGATCAACTCCAAAGTATTTTGGGAATTCCAATTTTGCCATTTTGGAAGAAAAAATTTGTCTACCGCAATCGTTCTCTTCTCGATGTGGCCGAACAAATCCTTTTCGCCTATTGTTGTGATTGTTGGAGCTTTCCCTAGTTGAAAGCAAAATTTCAGACAGCTTGTTGACAGTTTCCTCAAGTCGTTGCATTCCATCTTGAATGCCATCGAGTCCAGCCTCCAAGGCTTCAATCCTTTCTTTGTTGGTTGCCATTGTAACCTAGCTCTGATACCAATATTAAATCCCAATTAAAGCTTCTGAAATAAAGATAAAGTGTACTCTTCAGGTGAGAACAAATCACAAGGTTTGGAACTATTTTCTGATATTCTTTTATTCATTAAAAGAGTTTAAATACATATATTTTCTTACCACTCTTCCTAAACTTATGACCACAACTATTGTACACAAACAGAAACTAAATCATGGAAGCAAAAATAACAAACTAGCATAGAACTTCTTGCAGAATAATAGGACTTCAACTGAAAAAAAAAAAAAAGACTTTAACACAAACAGACTTCTTCTCCAAGCGTTGCAGCTCAAGACTCAGTCCAAATATTTCTGATTTGGCTGAGAAACACTCTGATATCTTCGTGGTTTATCATAATTATTTATTTTCTATTATCAAATTTAGAAATTTGTGCTACATAATATTGTGTTTAACATTAATTATTTTTTAAAAGTCCCAATTAATCTTTACCTAATTAATTTTTCATCGACTTCTGTGACTGTTTTAGTAGAACATGAATAAGCCATATATCATTATTCTTGTTTTTTGATATAAACTCCCAGTAGATAAGATTTAAATTTGTGATTGTTTATTATTAAAAATTTATCTTAAACATATAATATTAAAATAATGTTATGTACACAAATTATTATGCAAACTCATCATATATGTTAATTTAACAATATTATTTTATTGTCATATATTCTATATTAATAAAAATAAATAAATAAATTATAAAGTACATGCAATAATATATTTTGTCACTTATTTGTATGAATATAATTTTGGGGTTTTATCATATGCATCTTTGAGATTTGTTGTACAAATTTTGTGAAAATAAACAATTATCTTCCCTCAACGTTACTTTGACCATAAGTCGACTAATTAAATAATAAATATAGCTCTAATTTGTTTATTTTTTATAGGTAAAACTCTAATTTACTCATTTTTATTTATATTTTTTGTTCTTTAATTTATTTATATTAGATACTAATTTATATTCTAAATTTTTAATAATATAAAATTTTAATTAGCTTAAAATAAATGTCGTTAATATATTATCATATTATTTAAAATAATTTATATAAAATTTATAAAATTTTACAATACAATTATTGTGGTATAAAAATGCTATAAATAATAAAAATTATAATATTTTAATGTAGTTATTATTATTAATTAATATTATTTGAATATTTATATAATAAAATTATTTTTTTCATATAAATTATGAATTTTATATGTAGTAAGTAATTATAAATTAATTTATTAAAGAATTAAGATTATATATATATGACTAATTTTTTTAATAAAATATTATTTTATCTATTTTTGAAGATATACCTAACAAGTTCTAAAAATTAAATAATAACGAGTAAATTAGAGTTTTACTTATAAAGGATTAATAAATTAGGATTATATTTATTATTTAGTTAGTTAACTTCCATCCAAGCATTGTAAAGAAGAGATAAGTATGTATTTATACAAAAACTTGTCGCAAAATGAAATTACCACAAATTTTATAAAGGAATCGACTTTATCAAATGAAAAAAAAATATACTCTTACAAACACATGAGAAAGATTAAACCCTTATACTCTTAGCTATAGGTGGCAAACAGAGCGACCTAAGAAAATAAAGTTCATAAAGGCTCACAGACCGAGCTAGTGAGAAAAGAGAATGTCCAACCCACGCAGGTTAGCTACGGCTTAAATGAATCCATCCAAAATTTTATAAAAATTAATTAAAAAAATAATTTAATTAATGTTATAAATATAAATTAATTTAAAATAAAAAATAAAACTATTTAATATATAAATGGATCAAATGAGTAAAATTATTTAGTATTTATTTATAAAATATCTATTTATAATATATATATATATATAATATTAAATAGGCTCACAGGCTGAGCCGGATTCGTGATGGACCTTTATCTCCCGACTTGGACTAGGCTCACAATAGGGTGGACCGGGCTTTCACTATTCATGGGCAGGCCCCGACCTAGGCCATTTGCCACTTCTACTCTTAACCCAAGGTTGAGACAACGAGAGATGAATATTACCATTGGTCAGTAAATTTCAGATTTTATTTTTTATTTTTTATTTTTCGGTTACATGCAGAAGATTTACTGGGTGAATAAAGCAGAGAAAAAGAAAGAAAATCCTTGCAAGGGAGAAATACCCAAAGCCATTGATCTTTCACGATGGAAGATTTGCTTGTCAGGCAAACTCCACTTGCCTCACTAATAATGTTCATATGTTTTCCGCTTGGAATTTTTATCTGCTTCATCAAATTTACCTGTGGTGTCTTATTACGTCTCAATATTTCCGCCATTGTAAATTCCTCAACTGGGTTTAGAACCACCGTATCACTATCAACAACAAAACCCTCGATTACTTCTTCAACCAAACCTAGTGGTGTACTTCACGTTTGCAACCACAAAACTCTGTTAGATCCCATCTTTGTTTCATTAACCACAAAGAAATCCCTCAACGCAGTAACCTACAGCATGAGTAAATTTGGCGAGGCGGTCTCTCCGGTCAAGAACGTTTGATTAACAAGAGACCGGGCGAAAGACAGGAAGCTGGTGGAGCAATTTTTGAGCCAGGGTGATCTTGTCGTTTGTGTTGAAGGAACCACATGTAGGGAAACCTATCTTTTAAGGTTTAGTCCTCTGTTTGCGGAGTTGACAGATGAGATAGTTCCTGGGGTTCTGGATATGCAAGTTAGCATGTTCTATGGAACAACAGCTAGTGGATGCAAATTTTTGGACCCCCTAGTTATCGTGCTCAATCCATTTGTACTATACTCTGTCAAGATTCTTAAGAAGCTACCAAGTTCGCAGACGTGTCAAGTTGGTGGGAAATCAAATATTGAAGTTGTCAATCATGTGCAGAACGAGATTGCCAAAGCTCTAGGATTCAAGTGCACCACTCTCACAAGAAAAGACAAATACATGATCTTGGCAGGCAATGAGGGGATTATATAGGATTATAGTCGACATCAACTAGTGGTTGGTAGACAAACTACTGTGCAGAAAGCATATCGATATCTAATTAAACTAGTTTCAAGCTAAGGCGTACACGAGTTATTTGATTAGCCTGCAAATGTAGATAAACAGTACCTATGTGAGCATGCGAGTAGAATTCATACGATTGTGAGCACATATATTAAGCGAATTTGTGTATTTACATGTGAACATATTGTTGTAATTTGTGAAAATTGAAAGTAATCTGCCAACTTACTTATGAAGTAAACCACATACGAACTTGTGAAAATTTTGAATATTAGAACAAAAGGCAATTATGAAACTAGTAAAGGCTATTGTTTGGCTGATATATGAATTTGTATATAATTCAAGGTTATGCTACTTCCCTTATAAAAACTTTTAAGAATAAGGGAAGAAGTATAGATTTGCATATGGTATAAAAAGAATCTAAAGCTAATACTACAAGTTCAACCCCCAATCATAAGGCTGATATATCACCTTCAGCTGAGAATCGGCAAGCACCTCCAGCAGAGCTTCAGAGTCTGTTGGCTCCAAGTAATTTGATGCATGCTTCAGCACCTCTAACTTGTTCTTGCCAAAATCCACACTGTACCTATTCAAGAATTTACATGACATAATTTAACTACACAACAGAAAGTTACAATCTAAATCTAACTATCAAGTATATTTACAGCATTCACTATAATTCATTATTTAGTTAAACAAATTTGCATCACCCAACTTCCATTGAATGAAAATTTATAACTTCATTCATGGACTTTAAGGATGATGTGTGCATGTATGATCTTTTAACTTGGCTTCACCAAAATATAAATACATGGAACTATTCATTTTTTGGTGTTCAGTGCTAGTTTTTTGTTTTTTCGGAAACACTTCCTGATCAACATGTCTGTGGAAGAGACTTTTTATGCCAAACCATCCATAAAGATTTGCAGGCGTTAACAAATATGAGCCTCAAATTTAGGTTCAAGGTTTCAAAATTCAACTCTCAATGTTATGATATAGCGGCTTCTCAACTTTGCTAATGAGAACTTACAGTCTCTGTGCAACTACAAAACCAACCTTTTGGCCTGGAGTGCCTACCTTGATTGAAAGATTTATTGGAGCATACATAAATGGAGATACAGAGAGAGAGATTACCATTTGAGGATCATACTCATTGACGCAACTTTGGCTTGCAAATCAATAATATGTCCTCCGCCCCTTAAAAAGTTACAGGCTGCCTCCATCAACTCTTTATCAATGTTCCCAGGTGGGTAGTATCGGACAGCAGGACCAGATCGAGTACCACAAACCAGAGCGAAGTGAGTTGGAGGCTCCGGGTAGGGAAGTGCCACCTGATAAGAAGTGCAAATAGAAATATCTAATCAGAACACCACTTCTGAGAGAAAGATGGCCATAATGAAACTAGCGGCCAACTCAATACTCCCATAAGCTGGATCAAAGTTGCTAATAAACCTATTCATCTACTCATGGGAAACAAGATTCACCCAACTAAAACATACATAGAGGAAGCAAATTGCATGTCAAAAATGTGGGTTTCAAAAATAATGGCTAATACAGTTGTGTCAGAGAAAAGTATGTTTCATTAATGAAATACAACATAACTGCCAATAATTGAGACTAATAGAGAATCCAAAAATTTATTTTATTTTTTGGAAATTAGTTTTGAAAATTCCACACACCCACCCTTACTAAGACAGCCAACCTACCTGTGAACATTTATCTTTTGCACCAAATGACTTCACGAGATTGTATGGTGGTCGCTGGTTGCCCATTAATATGCCATTTTGAATGGCTGAAAGTGAGTATGTCCACCCACCAATAACATACTTGAAGTCTCCAAACAACTTCCTCCTTTCAAGTGCTCCAATGGGATGACCCCACACTAATATTGCATGTATCGCCATCATATTGTAAAGATTTATGAAGAAAGCAAGCTTTTCTTTCCTTGGCATATCTTTCACTTCTGTTCTCTGGAGCTCCTGAATTGTTCTCAGATATCTACAACAATATACAATGATGTTGCCATTTAAGATAACAGTTTAACTATGAAAACACAAAAATGAGTATGAAGTTTCATGAAATTTTGAGAGACATTCAAATCTTGCAAATTCCTCACTTCCATGAATACTCCTGTAATCAACATGCTTTCCATCTTCTGACACATAGGCTTCAAAGATTGCATAGGACAAAAATCTCAGCCTTGATGCAATTTCTGATATGGGCTTTGGTTTTCCATCAATTATACCCCTCGGGATGTTGTGGCATTCCAATGACACAATAGGATCATGGTCCAAGAACCGATACAACTGGTTTCCATCTTCGAATAGATTCTCACTAGTACAAAAGCATCACATGAACAGAAAGAAAAAGATAGTTAATTGTGGAACAAAAATGTGACACAAACAGAATATACAGACACTTATCAGGAGTATTTCAATGAACTCACTCAAGAACTTGTCGAAAGAAAAGTTTGCTGGCAAGCTTACGCCCAACTTCAACAGCCTGTTATAAAACAAAATTAAAATGGAAGTCCTATAAAACAGGTATTAAAGCCCAAGGATACTTATCAAAAAATAAAATAAATCATTTAAAAAAAAACAAGGATAAATGAAACACACCACAGAGTACAGAAGGTGTGAACCACAGTTTACCAGAAATTGACCTTATTTGCACCCAACCAAAGAAAAAGAAAAGAAAAAGAGAATACGAAGATCCAACTGGCCTCCTCTCTTTCCAGATACTGATCCTCTGATAAGAAATTCACAGCTTCTGAACCTAGAAAACAATTGGTGAACCTGCGCATCTTGTAAAATCAGTCCTTAACACAAACAGGCTCTTTCATTTTGAGGACAACAAGAGCTAGCTCATCAATAGCACCACAACTAGACATGTCATCTTCACCAGAAAGAGGTGGTAAAGGAGCTTCAAACTATGGTGCTTCAGTAATTAGATAATCAATCTTCTCATCAAGTTTGCCAGATTTATCCATGCTCTTAAGCTCACTCAAACCTCCAATTATAATTTCATTAAAGAACACCTTAGGAACAGCAGAAGATCCTGCAAACTTCTCTAGCTCCAGCTTTCTACTGGGGTAGACATCAATGTTAATCTCAACATATCTGAGCCTTTTCTTATGCAACAATAACCTAACCTCTTTGGAATCCTGGCACCCTAACCTTGTGTACAGCATGATTCTTCCTTTCATGACTATAGGTTGTGCTGGTTCTTTGATGACTTCTTCCCCCTGCTCAGAATCAACCTCAGATGACATCTTGATGTAGTTTAAGGGATTCCATGAAGATCTCTCTACCATTTTTTGAGAGGCTTCTGCAGCTTTGCTATCTTTACTGGAATCAGAAGCCACCTTATCTTCATCAATGGGGATGTCTTGTTCAGTTTCATTCCTTTTCCCAGAAAGGCGACGCAGAACACTGGCAACAGCTCCTGCACCCTTCTCCTTGACAAAGCTCTTAAGTGCTGCTGCCTTATCAGGCCACACAGATCCCTCGGCTTCTGGATCAAAATCCAGAGAACGTGTTGATGCACTCCTGCTAGCTTCCATCCCAGGAACCTCTGTTCCATCAAAGACTGGCTCTGGCTCCTTCTCCTCCACACCAATAAGTTCCTCCGTCTTCTGGTCTGTTTCCACTTGAGCTTTAGAATCCAAATCACTATCGGCATTCACCTTGTCAACATAGTCAACTTGTTCGTTCTTATCACCTAACTTTTCACCTACAACTTTAGATTCCATATTGCTACTCTCAACCATCTTGCCCAAGTCGGCATATTCAGTAGCCTTAGATTCTACATCCCTACTCTCATCCATTTAGCCCAAATCATCATTTTCAATGTTAGGGTCTAACTTCTGCCCTTGAGCATCAGACTCTATGACCCTACTCTTATTCATCTTGTCACCCAAGTCATCTAGTTCACAATCATTACTTTTCTTGCATTTATCACCACTGATGTTGATGTTTAGAGATTTCATATCCTCTAATGGTTGATCTTTCTTTTGAACATCAAGTGTATTTCCCTTCAACCGTTCAGCAGTCAAAGAATTTATGATATTTTTCTCAGTGGAGTTTTCTTTTTCCATAGTTCCAGAAAACTATAATTTGGCATCTAACTCATATAAAACATGACTTAAATTTTATTCTTCTTGCACTTGTAGTAAACGAGTTCAAGGAGTTAGTCTCAAAATCCTGCAAGAAATTAACAGATGAACTCAGACAACATAAGAACATCACAGGATTATATGCTGTTTCATACCGATATATACTGTCATAAATAGTAACTCTCACACACATAAATTTAAAAAAGTTTACTGGTTGCAAGTTCTTAAACCAAAAATGGAATTTTACATACAGAAATAATTCCAGCAATGTTATTTGATCACGCAATAAAACCTCCATTGTTCACTTTTGGCAGGTCATGGAAGTTCAAAATTCAAACAGTTCTATAACTGTAAAGTAAATTATAAAGCAAAACTTCAACTTTTTTCATAGAATAGAAACAAAGCCGGGAAAATTTCTGAGCCTATGTGACAGTAATACAAATTATTGTCTAAGCCACATCTCACAACCTGAAATCCAAAACAATGCAATGACCTTCAAAAACAATAAGCATGATGACCAAATCAGAGAAAGCAAATTTCAAATTTCAGAAAAGCCGCAGAGTACCAATATTCACAAGATAATAACATTACACGTAAATACAGTCTGTAACAACTTTTGAACAAAGGAGTTGTGCTTAGACTAACCCATACCTTGATTCATATCCAAACTAAAGAAATTGAAGGCCATAAAACTGCAAGAATAATTCATCGATCTCAGCATAATTATGGATAAATTCATAAATGTGCAGCTGTGAAGGAATCAACGGTCAAGGAAGAAACTGAAACGGCAAGCAAAACTAGACAAATGGAAATAATGAAAGGAAACCTAAACTGACAAATTAAATAAATAAATAAATGAAAGAAAGAAAGAAAGAAAGAAAAAACCAGTACAACCAAGTCAAATGTGTACAATATATATCATAAAAAAAAAAAAAAAAAAAAAAAACCAGCACTGGCAAACACCTATTCATTTCATGTAATAAATATCATTAACAAAGCTTAGAAGGGGTTAAAATTTTCAGTCCACAAAAATTCAAAATCTAATTTTGCCTTTCAATTCCTCGGCCTTTGTTCTTAAACACTTAACAATCAGATTAAAAACGAAAGATATTTAATGCCAAATGCAAAAAAGAAAAAAATCTGTCCATGATCAAGAAAAAATATCACCGATATGTTAAGAAACAACTGCGTTTTTCAGCTAAATACAATAAAATCTCGGATAAATATTTAAAAAAAAAAAAAAAAAAAAGAGGAAAACTTACAGATCTGAAGAGAGTGAAGCGATTGATTGAATGGGGGGAAATCTTGAGAGAGTTACGAAATTGTTAATAAATGAAGTTGAAAGATTTCGTTTTTGCTGTTTGGCTTTGCGGTTGTGTTCTGATTGAAATGAAACCGTGAGTCGGGTAGCGGGAGAAGCGGGAAGTCCGTGGGCTGCGAATGTACGAATTTGGATTAGGCTTTTAAGACAATGTGCGGACCCAGTAACTAGACTTTACTGAAAACAAGAAGCGGCAAGTAAATTCTTTCTAAGAAGTGCTTATCTTGACTAGTATATCATGAATATTTAATAAGTGGTTTTATTGACTAGTATTACTTTACTTTTATATCCCATGAGGTTTAGTTTCATTTGATTATATTTTCATGTTTGGTTATCAATCTGTTGCAAATTGTATGATTACGTTAACATTAAGTTTTGTTAAGTAAAGTAGGGTTATTTTGTGACAAAAATATGAAGATATATACAAGAATTTGAAAAAGCTTATCAAATTTATGTGTAAAACAATTAATTTAGATTGTGAGAGGCTCTTCTCAAATTGTAATCAAATAAAGGAGCAGTAGATGATGCAACTTGAGTGATGAAATAATACTGAACAAGGCACACAAGGGAGGAAAACTTTCTTAGATACCATGCTTCTTTATGAATTACTTGTTGAGATGAATGTACATGTACATAGCCGATACACTGAACAAGTTTTGCACAATATTCATGTGACTGGTGTTCATGATTCCCGAAGGTTTTGTTAAATTAGATGATCCCAGGAATCTGCACTCAACAAACTGCCTTCACGAACAAAGTCGAGATACTTAAGCCATCCCTGTCTTCATTCAATTTCATTAACTTCTCTTCAGCTTCAATTACAGTTTATGAGCACATGGGACTTCTCACATTCATCAACACTTCATGTTTCCAATAATCCATGTGATCTACAATTAAGCACTAGTGGTATATATCTGTGATCTGGGCAGCCATCCATTTCATACTCAGTTTCAGGTAAACATCAGAGCTTCTGATTAGAAGAAGATCAACTAGACTGCAAGCAATACCTAGATGCAGACTCCACATCCCACTCAATATCTCCACATGCATTATAAACAGTTGTAAGGATGTAATCATCTACCTCAATACCTTCTGCTTCCATCCGATACATGAGCTTCAAAGCCTCCTGGCATAGCCCATTCCTAGCATAACCCACAATCATAGACTTCCAAGTGAACAAGTTACGTTCTGGCATGCTGTGAAAAACTTGAGATGCCTCCAAAATATATCCACATTTAGCATACATATTAATTAAAGCACTACCCACAAATACATTAGACAGTGCTGTGGTCTTTTTCACAGATGAGTGGATCAATTTCCCATGTGAAACATCTTCTAGCTTAGCACATGCTTTCAGAGCTGAGGAATAAGTGTATGAGTTTGGTTCCACACCTTCCTCCAACATGTCTTTCAAGAAATTGAGAGCCTCGGATTCATGACCAAGACATGCATAACCAGAAATTATGGCGGTCCATGAGACCACATCTCTAAGAGGCATCTGTTGGAGGACCTTGGATGCAATGGGGAACTCCCCACTTTTACAGTAAAACCACACAAGAGTGCTTCCTATGTATGCATTGGTTTGGATGAAATTCTTGATTATTTGAGCATGAACTTCCTTCCCTAACTGAGAAGCCCCAGTCATGCCACAGGCCTTAAGGATGCTCACAATGGTCAAGTTATTAGCAAATATTTTTCGTCTCTTCATGACTCGAAAAAGGCTTATGGCCTCCTCACCAAGCCCCTCCCGAGCATATCCTGCTATAATGGAAGTCCATGTAACAGTGTTTCTATCCCTCATTTCATCAAATACTTGTCTAGAGTACAGAACCTCCCCACACTTTGCATACATATCCACTAAGGAAGTTCCGATAAAAACATCATCCTTGTACATCTTCTTAACTATGGCTCCATGTAACTGTCTCCCAAATTTTAACGCTTGTTCCTCTCCACAGGCCTTCAAAACACTACATGCTGTAAACTCATTAGGCAAAAATCCATCACTTATCATCCGTGAGAACATCAGAAATGCCTCTTCTCCTTGCCCTTGTTGCGAGCAAGCAGTTATCATGGTTGTCCAAGAAACTACATCCCTCTTCGACATTCCATCAAATGTACAAAAAGCACTTGACAAATCACCGAGTTGCGCAAAAAAATGAAGAATTGCACTATCAACAATCAAGTTTCTACAATTACCTTTCAAAATACAAGCATGAATTTGTCTTCCGAGCTCAAAATCTAACCTCCTACTGCACAAATTCATTACACACACAAACATGTTCCTATTTGCTCGAACCCCGTTTTTTATGGACTCACGAAAAAGTCTGAGAGCCTCATCATCATAACCAAACCTCAAATACCCATTAACCATCGCGGTCCAACTGACAACATTTCTGTGAAACATTTTCTCAAACACTTTTCTAGCTTCACTTAGCTTCCCAAATTTCACGTACACACTAATCAAATTATTGTCAACATACGTGACCGAATTCCTCTTTAAAACAACTGCATGTACTCTTTTAACTTGTTTTACACTGTTACATGACTGAAGCCAAACGGCTAGCTGGTTAGAGTCTACAGATTGACTCACCGACGGGGTATCCAAAGAATCAGCATCTGGGTTATCTTGAAAACTAAAGACATCGCCAGATTCATGAAAATGGGAGGCCGAACATGTTCTTTTTCGAGAAAGGCAATGAGAATTTGTGGGGTTCTTCTGATAATTACTGGTTCTTGTTCTAGAGTTGTGTTTCTGTTTTGGAGATTGTAGCGGTTCAATGTTGATAAGAGAAGGCTGTTGAAAAAGAGTGATTTGTGGTGAAAAGAAAGTTAAAGAGAGCATCGCCTGTTTGCCTAAAAAATCCCGCGAAAAGGAACCAGTTTTGATGATGAGAAGAAGCTGAACTCGTTTTAACCAATCGCTCTGCTGGGTTTGTTAATGAAAGTGCCGCCATCTTCAGTTTGAAGTTTTAACTTTTAACCGAAAGACTAAACTGTCCTGTCCTGTCCTTTCACGTCCGGTGCCTTGTCCGTCTTTCGTTTCAGATAAAGCGCTGATCATTTGATTTACAAAGATACGACATCGTCTCGAGTCTATTTAACATTATAATATGGATTTTTTGATAAAATTGTCCGTTTCGAAGGCCTAAACTTATTTATAACCCTAGGAAAAAATAATTATTCAAATGTTGAATAAAAAATTTCGATGTTTGATAAAAAAATCTACCAAATATTAAGAATATTGACGTTTAATAAAAAAATTTATCAAACGTCGAGAATTTCGACATTTGACAAAAAATTACTAAACATTGAGCAACATTTGACAAAAAAATTTACTATCTCGACGTTTGACAAAAAATTTACTAAACATCAAAAATTTTGATATTTAACTTAAAAATTTTTATCAAATGTCAAGATTTTCGACGTTTGACAAAAATAATTATTCAAATATTAAGAATCTGGACGTTTGGCCAAAAATATTTAATGAATATTAAGATTCTCAACGTTTGATCAAATATTTTTACTAAACGTCGAGAATTTTAACTTTTTATTGATAATCTTGATGTTTGATAGATGTTATTGGCTAAACGTCAAGATTTTCGACGTTTAGTAAAAATATTTTATCAAACGCTGAAATTCTCAACGTTTGACAAATGTTATTGACTAAACATTAAAATTTTCAACGTTTGACAAATATGTTATTAGCAAAACATCGAAATTATTGACATTTGACAAATGTTATTGGCCAAACGTCAAGAATTTTAATGTTTGATAGATGTTATTATCTAAACGTCAAGTTTTAAATCAAATATTATAAAAAGAAATATTTTAATCTAAGAATTATATGTTTAACCAAAATTAAGTTTTATTTTTATCTTATATTATAAATAAGTTTGGATTTTTGAAATGGACTATTTTATCAAAAAAAAAAACCTTATAATATCTTTGAGGAGAAAAAAAAAACACACGCTCAAAAGAAATTTTGAACAATGCTATTTCTCGATAACTGGTTGCTCTAAGTGATATTTCTCGATATCTGGTTGCTCTAACTGATATTTTTGTAAGATCTCTTCCAGAAATATCAGGCCTTGTGTGTCTGGTAAATGTTCCGCAGTGCTGTCTGATGGAGTTGTCATGTGTGGCTTTACAAACCTCTTGCTTTTTCCCTCTCAAAAATTCTCGTACTCGGGCTCCTGTTATCTCTTCCATCAGAAATCCAGCTTCATTTCTATCTATTTCTCATAAAATTAAATGTAAGTCTTTCTCTGTATACATTTCTTTGAAGTTTCTTAGTTTACCCTATGTTTCGTTGCTATATAAACACGTGAGACTTGTTGTATCATGAAATTTGCCCGTTGAAAATGAATATCAATTCCTGTTGGGTTGATTACAAAGAAAGGTGTTGGATATCTGTTGAAGACGTTGAATAACTAGTTGTTTAACTCTACTCTTGCCCATAGTTTTACCCAATAGAAAACTTTAGTATTGACATAGAATTTAATTCAAACTTGGGAGCTTTATCCCTAACCAAAAGCATATATTTAAATGGATTTTCTTTGAACTAAGTCAGACTTGGTAAGTTTTTCAGTACTTTATGTCAACTAAGTGGCTCAAGTGTTTGTTGAGATTTATTATTGTTGTTGTTTTTGCTGATTGCTTGTTTGGAAATTTCTCAATATCTGTGTTGGAACTCTTATTGATTAATTGATAAGGTTGAGAGGAGTCAAGTGAATAATTAAATTCTGTTGTGATTTGTAAGGTTGTCCCTTGTTGGTTAATCTGGTCAGGCTGCGAAAATCCTCCCTTGCTGCTGTTGTTGGTGATACAACTGCTATACATCTTGATTCTAATCAAGTGTCTGATCCCATACCCATTCACAAGGAGGCCATGAGAGATGGTGAAAATATGGATGAAAAAGACAGTTCTAAGGATGTGGATGATGGTAAAATAATCCGAGTGTGTGACAAGCTCATTGAGGTTTTCATGGTTGACAAGCCCACTCCAACTGACTGGAGAAGGTTGCTTGCTTTCAGCAAGGAATGGAACAATTTACAGTCTCATTTCTACAAGCGTTGTCAGGACCGAGCAGATAGTGTGGAGGATCCTGGAATGAAGCATAAGCTTCTCCGGCTCCGAAGGAAGCTGAAAGAGGTTGGTCGCAAATTTAAAAATTGAATATTTAATTGCAGCAATGATGTTTGTAAATTCTCTTATTCTTGTATGTTTTTTTAATCTGGGAAGGGGAGGGATCTCCCTGTTGTACATGTAATAAAATTGATGCACGGTATGCTACTTGGTTTTGGTTTAAGTTTGCGTTGTTGCTGTTTTGATGATTTCTTGGGAGTTTCTCCAACTCAGATTGATGAAGATGTGCAAGTACACAACGAACTTCTTGAAGTGGTCAAGGAAGCACCATCAGAAATAAGTCAAATTGTTGCCAGGCGTCGTAAGGATTTCACGAAAGAATTTTTTGTGCATCTTCACACTGTAGCAGAATCATATTACAACAATCCAGCTAAGCAAAATGGTGAGACTAATTGATTTTTGCTTATGATATATTGACTAGTTTTTAGTATCTTTTATGATGCATTATATATGAATGCTTACTTAACTAGTTAATAAATTGAAATGCTATGAATGTTTATGTTTTCCCTCTTCTTAGAACAACCCGATTTTGTAGAATCAATTGTTTGCTTGAGAGAATAGCCATCAAAACAAGACCATCTAACTGGCTCAACTTGGCCAATTGATTATTACTCAAAGCATTGTAATTGCTATTGTTTACTAAATCTGAGACTTGTTGCTATTAGAGATACATTTTGCTTGTTGCTTTTTTATTACTGATTTAAACTGACCCACCCTGGTTCATGCATATCACTGCATGATTCTTCATACATTTATAATGGAGGCAAAGCTTCCTCAGGGTCAATTTTACCTGAACTCATCATGGAACAGACTTGGGCTTTGCCTGAAATGTTCAACCTTTTTCTCTCGTATCTTCATATCTTGGATGGTGGTTGAAACTGTTCCTGTATTTTTGTCATCCAGATATAGCAAAGCTTGGGAACATGTGCTTGGCTGCTGTACAAGCTTATGATACTGCAACTGAGAGCATTGAAGCAATCAATGCTGCGAAGTTGAAGTTTCAAGATATTATCAATTCACCTTCAGTAGATGCTGCTTGCAGGAAGATAGACAGACTGGCTGAGAAAAATCAACTCGATTCAGCATTGGTGCTTATGATCACTAAGGCTTGGTCTGCTGCCAAGGATTCCAACATGATGAAAGATGAGGTGAGTGGTTTGTTGCTCTAAAATGGCTCTTTCTTTGCACAATTATTTGACGATCAAGTGCCTGCATTTCTGAATTTATACTTCTGGGACCAGAAGTTCTGTTGGTTTTTTAAAAATTTAAGGCAGAAAATATGCCCATTCAGACAAATTAAATTTCTACACCGTTTTGTATTGAAAGAAATGAAGGGAGGAAAATAGATTCTGTAGAAGAGCAGAGATAATTTGATGTCTTCATGTTGGAAGAACTAGAAGGATTTGTAGAGATACTAGCATATTATGACTAACCAACTCTTGAATAACGATAGAATAGATGTTGAGTGGTCATGTTGTATCCACGTCATCTTCAGTCCTTTGCTAAAAAGGGATAAGCCATCTTCAGATATGGTGGTACATGAAATTGATTGATAAACTTGGGGGGTCTGTAATGATCCTTTCCAAGCAGAAGATTTGCTGGTTTCAGTTACCACCTAGTGATTGCGTAAACAAAATTTTATGATGGTTAGCTTTCTCGCATTATTTTCATGAACTAATTTGCTCAATCACAGGTAAAAGACATACTGTATCATTTATATACGACTGCAAGAGGTAACCTTCAAAGGCTCATGCCAAAGGAGGTTAGGATTTTAAAGTATCTTATCTCAATTAAGGACCCTGAGGAACAATTGTGTACTCTAAAAGATGCATTTACCCCTGGAGAAGAAATTGAAGGGAAGGATGTGGACACTGTATACACGTAAGCATTGCAAAGGATTATTTTTGTACATAATTTTGGTGGACAAATATTCATTACTTTTATCTTCTCCCAATTGTAGAACCCCACAGAAGCTCCATGCCTTGATGAGGACCGTGGTGGATGCTTACAATTTCAGCCAAGAAGGCTTACTCGTGAGAGAAGCTAAGGACCTTATGAACCCCACAATCGTTGAAAAGATGGAGGAACTGAGGAAGCTGGTGGAAAAACACTTTATGTGACAACAGAATCGTGTACTTGTTAGATGCTTATTATATATTTCTTCACCCAGAAATATACAACCTTGCTGCATGAATCCTCGACACGAATACCAAACCCAAAAGTGTGCTTCTGTGAGATAGCATAGCTTAATCATTATTAGTACTATACCCTTAGCTTTCGTCAGTTCAACTTCCCAGAAATTTTGGCAACACAACAGCAGTCTGCAGGGCCTTCATTTGAAGGTACCCAAGATTCTAAATTTTCGTCTATTTAGGTTGAGTACAGCATAGTCCTTTTGGAGTCTTTGTACCCCAATGTATACTAATACTCTCCTTAACTGTAGAGCAATTTTATATAAATTATTTTGTTATAATTAATAATTTGTTGTAATAGGTGGCAAAATGTGGATTGGTGGACTTTGCCAACTCTTTTCGTTGGTGGCTTACACCACCTTCAATTGGTTGAATATTAAAGTAAACGTGTTATTATATTGTAAACTAAACTAACACTTGCATATGTTCGATAGATCGTGTGGTGGCATATGATCAGTATATATTGTATGGAAACAAAGGGCTATCCCTTAAATCCATTCCTATTTGTTTAATGATACGAATATTGACATATGTATGTGTGTGTATGTATGTATGTATGTATATATATATATATATATATGTCAGTATTGTCATATATCTATTATGCCTTTCTATTTTTATTTTATTTTATTTTATTTTATTTTATTTTATTTGTTCATTGAGTTAATAGTGAAATATCATTTGTGTCCCTCCACTATTTTTTATTTACAGTTTAATTTAATATTTACAACATAATGGTATTTATTATTTTTTATTAAAGATCTTGCAAAGTATTAATAGTTCACTTTGCTATACAGGAAGACAAGTTTATGCATTATTTTGTAAGTCGTTTACAAAAATGATTATGTTGTTTTTTTTTCACCAAATTGATTAAAAAATTAAATTTTGACCAAAATGGCCCCAAAAGTAAAAAAAAACCAATTGTCATCAAAACCAAACTTACGAGTACCAATATGCAAGTTTCTAAATTTTTTTATTGAGGATTTTTTCTCTGTGTGAGCTCTTGGAACAATGTTTTGTAAAATGGACTTTTTTTTATAGATGAAGCATCGATCTGTCTTAAAGGAGGTTTGTTTCTTTGCGAAGAAACGTTTGATTCAGAATTTAGATTTTTTTGAGGAGTAATTGGAATCATCAATATCTTCTCAAGTGTTTCTTTTTGTACTTGTAAGAGCATTCATAGTTCTAAAAGTCTCTTTTACATTAGATCTTGAGGTCTCGTCTATCACAAACTATACCTAATTTCTTCTGTAAGACTTGGTATTCTTTAAGGAATTTTTAACTGTTGCAAAGCTTTTGGAGCTGAAGGAGAACAAGTTAATAAAGGTCTCCAAGAGAGACATTTGCCAATGTCTGTCTCTAGGAAGAGAGGAATCTAAGAGTTTCTGAACCAAGGGGCTCAGGGAATTGGTTCAAGTAGGCTTGTTTGAGATTGGGATCATCGAATCTAACAATGAAGTAGAACTGTTCTCTGACCATCTTGAAGTGTTTGTTGATATCTTGTGACTTGAATAAGCAACACTTGAGTTTGAAAAACTCTTCGCGTGCTTTATCTTCTACTTATGTTGGTCCACCAAAGAATTTAAAGTAAATAAAAAATATAAAGCCATTTATTTCTTCTGTATTGATTACTTAGGTTTGTCAATAGTCACCGAGCTTAAACCACCATTCTTTGAGAGAATTTGTTATTCTGCTGGTGAAGTCTAGAATAACAGTTTTTGCTATTGTATCTGGTCTCAACATTTGTGTGTTGCACCATGAAGTTATTTCATGGATGTAACTTTGTTAGTCTTCTAACCTGCAATCATCAAAAGTAAACAAATGAATCTTATCAGGGGGTGAGGTATAGGTATTTATTTGGGGTTTGAGAGGAGGGTTTGCTGATATCATCATCATAGGGATCTTGGACAGTCAATTGTGGGAAAAAGGATTTAGCTTGTTGGGTAAAGACTAGATGAGCTAGGTAGTTCTATTGAACTTCTGGTTCACTTTCTGGTTCTGGACTAAAGGTTGAGGAACATGAGGAGTTGTTTGACTGGTTTGTGTCTTGTTGGACACTTTGACTACCTTTTGTTGCTACTTGAGCTACTGCATCATCTAACATATTTTGCAAGTATGTTCTTTTTGCTGCTCATTCTTGTTCTGCATTAACTGTTGTTTCTGTTAACTAAGTAGAAAGAGGGTTTATAGTTATCTATGGTTGGTGTGGTTGTTCAAATGGGGTTGATAGGGGTAAAACAGTTTCTCAAAGAGAAGAAGGAGGTGGTGGATAGTACTGTGGTAGAATGGGAGGTTATGGTTGGTAATACTGAGTCAGCTGAAAAGGGAGAAGTGTAAACGGCTGGTAGTATTATGGAAGAGGCTATGGGCAAGGCTATTTATTGGGTGGTTATTGTTTGTGCCTGAGAAGGAAATTTGTATCGCTAAAGAGGTTGGCATGAATAAACAGCTAAGATGGTAATGGTTGTGACATGAGAGGATAAAGGGCTGGTAGTTCAAGATTTGAAATATCATATCAAAGAGATATATGGGTGGAGGAAGAGTTTTCTCTTGTAGGATCATATACTCAAGAGAAGTGCGTTATTTCTTGATACTATCCATTTCTTTCTAGTAATGTCCAAAGGGAAGTTAGTTTTTTATGAGGTTCATGATGATGTGATAGAGTTCTTCCATCTTTTTCTTGAGTGCATCTATGGGTTTGAGGTCTTGTTCTTAAGCAAGCTGTGTTTGGATTCTGGTGGTCGTGGCATCAATCTTTTGTAGGTACTAGTTTTGTATTACTGCATTCTGAGATTGCCAGTTCAAAACTGTTTTTGCTAGAGAGATTTGGGATAGTTGACCATCTACTATTCTGAATGTTGGAGGTTGGACTTTCTATGCAATTTTTTCTCTAGTAATGGGGTTTTCTTGTGTGTTGAGAAAAAGGAAATCTTGGGTTTTATAAGAAGGTGGTGAGGAAGGATATGAGGAAGAAGAGGGTTGGTATATAGTAATCTGAGGATTCGCCGATGTGTCTAGTGTTTGTTTGAGCTTTGGTTTTGGTTTTAATTTAGGAAGGTGTTTTGTTTAAGCTTTGGTCTCCATATTTGTGTTAGTTTTAAAGGATCTAGTTTTGAGGGTACAGGTGGAGGATCCTGTATCTTAGGTTTTAGGGTTACTAGAGTGACTTCTAGATTGTCATCATCATCTTCTTAAGGTGGTTGATTATCATCATCTCATCTAATAGGTGCTGGTGGAGGGTCTGTTGATGATGGAGGATCTGTGTAGCGAACTACAAATTAGTATATACTAGTGGATTCACTAAGTGTATCGTATCCTAGTATGCGTCTTTTGTAAGCTTTATAGAACTCATCTAAGGTTCTAGGTTTAAGCTTTTTGGGCATTTTTCTCCGTCTGTCTAAGAGATGTCAAGGAGATTTGTAAAATCTTCTAGAGCTGGAGCATTGTTGGTATGGATCTGCATCTTCTATGCAGGCTGGACAAGAATAGTGAGGATTGTTTGGGTTATGTGGTTAAAGAAGTCAGATAGGGTTTTCATGTTCATCAAAAGCATAGATCTCGGGATGGGGAGCTGAGATCATATACTGTGTTGGGAAAGTACCATCAGATCGTCTTGTTGGTTCAGAAGCAAAGCAAATCTGGAGTTTTCCACTTTGTGATCTTTTAAACATAGGCACAGATGAGCTGATATGTGCTTAAGTAGTTGCTGCTTGATGATTCTCTTCATAAGATGTTACCCATGTTGTAAGTAACAAGTCTCTCAGTTGTTGTCGAGAGATTTGTTTGGGAACATATGTGCAGTTGAGGTCTGGTTTGGTAAGGCAATGTTCATGGCATGATTTTGTACTAGGTACAATATTTGATAGTGTACTATGGCCATGTATGTGGGGCTTGTTGGGATTGTGGCATTGATCTAGATTTGTAACTTGGGACAAGTTTTCAGCTAGGGGTCATCTATGGGTATGTTGAAGTTAAGGAACACGGTAACCATGATAGTTCTAGCATTGAGTGTTGTTTGTACTGTGCTGATACAGACATGCTCGTAGTTAGGAAATCTAGTGTCTAATAGGGCGATTCTAGATGTCATCGAAAATTCTTTCCTTGCATAGTATGTAAGGGCAAATCTAATTCCACCAAAGTGTAGGTGTGAGTAACTTTGTTGTTTCCATGTGGAGATTAGGTGTTCTGGGGTCTCGATCTGAACAAGTTCAAATTGAGTAGCTTAGAGTTTGTTGACATTGAAGTTGGAGCACTGTACATATTCTTTACATTTACGAGGGAGAGAAAAAACAGGAGTTTTAATAGTTTTAGGAAAAGAAGAAAAAATGGTTTTTATAGGCATAGTAGAAGTTCATATATAGAAGCTTAGAAAGGGAGAGAAATTCAGAGTTTCGTAGATATTGTATTTTATACAGACTAGTCATTTTATAAAATTTTATATGCTGTAAAAAAGAAGAAGACTCTGATGATGTCTGGAGAGTTATAAGAAAAAGAATAAATTTTCAATTTAAAAAATAAATATCTAAAAGAAGTTTACAAATAAAATAACAAATAATGAATATTTTTGAGAAAGACAATGCTCATGTGCCTTTGATTAGTTATGAGTGCTGGCATTCTACACTACGTATCGGTAGCATGTATAGAAGAAAAACTCGGCCACTCTTAAATGCATTACCTTTTGTTTAATGAAACCATGCTGGCAAATATCAATTATGCCTCTCTCAAATGCATTCCCTTTTGTTTAATGATATCACGCTGACAAATATCAATTATGCCTTTCTGTTTTAGTACTTATTGATAGTGAAATATCACTTGTGTTCATCTACTATCTTCTATTTGCACTTTAGTTTAATATTCACAACACTTATTAATTTATTCCTCATTCAAAGTAAAGGTTTTACGTAAACCATCTATAAAAGCTTTAATCGATTGCACGGTTCCTTATTTATGATCATAAATCTCTGGTGATCTTCCACCGTCGATTTCAATTTCCGGCCCCGGTTCTTGCAACTAGCGGTAATATCTCTCTTCAAAAGAATTGAATTCCCTCAATTTGGTTCAAATATGCAGCAATTAGAAATATAAATAACTGTTCGATTTTTTAACGAGGTATTAGAGGATGAACAAGAAATTCAGTTGCTGCGCCATTTGCGAGAATTCAAATCGCGCTTCTATTTGTGCAGTCTGTGTCAATTACCGGTATAATCTGTTAATTTTTAATTCCTCAACGATTAAGCTTATTTTGAATTGTTTACTAATTTATGTTTGTTTGCTGGTCGAAAACGGTTCGTATATGCGTCTGATAATGCCAAATAATATGGTAATATGTAGATTAAGTGAGTGCAACACTTCGCTGAAGTCGCTGAAGAGTCGTCGAGATTCATTGTATTCGAGATTGAGTGAAGTGCTTGTGGCCAAGGTTTGATTCACGCTTTATGTACAGCCATCATGTATTTTTTTTAGGGTTTTTTTTTTTTTTAATGTTGTAAGTAATATTTGTCAGGGGAAGGCGGATGATCAGCTGAATTGGAGAGTTCTTCAGGATGAGAAGCTTGCAAATTTGAGGGAGAAGCTCCGACGTAAGAAAGAGCAACTTGCACAAGGTTGGCTACTCCTACTTTTTTACTGTCAAATGCAATTTAATTTAAAGGTTGTTTCTCATTCATTTTATTGCTTTTTAGACTCAATGATAGCTTTCTTTCTTTCTTTCTTTTTGAACAGGGAAACTGAAGATTGAGAGAACATCTTATGATTTAAAAGCCAAATATGCTGTTCTTGAATCTGCTCGTTCTACGGTACTATAGATGCTATTTGTTTTGTTAGTTTTGTTGATAATCCAGTCACGAGTTTTAGTAAATGATTTGTTTTGTTCTCAGTATGAATGAAGATGTTCTGCGCATTTGTTTTGTCTTTGCAGTTGGAAAAGAATCGTGCAGATCAACTAGGGAAGTTTTACCCTAACCTTATTTACACTCAGAGCTTGGGGCATGTGAGCTTACCATCCAAATTTCTCTTTGATGTCTATATTGTTTTATATATTCTCTCTTAATTTCATGTCTGCTAGAGGATATGACAACTAATGTGTATTGTTTTGTTCCATTGTACTACTATTTGATGGGTATCCATTCATCATCACAGTTTGCTCATTTCTAGTCTATAACCACTCCTTTTCTTCACCCAAATACCCTTTTTGCAGCTAAATGCTGTTTATATAAATGCAGATGGCTATTCTCTCTGAGCTTCTTCACAAACAGTCTGTAGTTATAAAGCAGATATGCAAATTGTTCCCCCAACGCCGGGTAAGGATGGAGAGAGGGTGTGTTTAATTGTTTTCATTTAAAGGAGCTAATTATGTTCTCAAAGAAGTGTTCTGTAGTGCTTGGGTTGACTCTCAGATTTGGCACTAACTTTTCTCAGAGATAGTTATGGTGCTTTTAAATAAGGTGCATTGTTTCTGTTTCTTCAGGTGAATATAGATGGAGAGAGAAGAGATGGTTCTAGTGGTCAATATGATCAGATTAGTGGTGCACGATTACCAAGAGGACTTGACCCACATTCAGTTCCATCAGAAGAGCTTGCTGCATCTTTAGGGTGATTCTTTTTTACTTTTTTTAAGATTTTATATGATAATTTTTTTCTTCTCTTTAAAACTAAATATACATATATATTTATGAAAACATTTTTACCCTAAATACAAACAAACAAGAAAAATATGTTGGTGTTACTGGAAAACTGCTGACTAGATTCTTGTATGAGATTCAACTTTGTTTGCCTTCTTGATAATGTTTGTGAAATCCCAAACTGCAATTATCTGTCATTTTAAGAATTCTGTTCTATTGGCTAATTAGCCTGGATATTTTTCTCCTGAAACTAATCAGCAATCCCTGTTGTTGAACAGATACATGGTGCAACTTCTAAATCTTGTTGTTCAGAATTTGGCTGTTCCTGTTCTTCATAACTCGGGTTTTGCGGTAAGCACTGATATTCCTTCTATGTAATGACTTAAAAATTCCTTCAAGACCATGGTTTGGTATCTCTTAGACTTTGTTCTGTTTTTAGGTAATCTAGGTTCTCCATGGACGCAGATGTTGAGGGGATTAAAACTTTGATTTATGATGACCCAATATTTTGACTCTTGAAAAAATTCTGCTATTTTAGACAGTATTGATGAAGGCTATAACTCACAACCTTCATAAGAGACTCCTTTAAACTCTCTTGATATCATGTTTTTTAGTTTTGTTCAAAATGTTCGGGTTATGCATTTTTTCAAACATGTTTTTGCAAGCTGTTGAAATAATCTTTTCTCCTGGGATGTTTTGAAACCTTCTAATCAGCCAGAGTATATAGCTTACAAATTTTTTTCCTCCCCTAAATAGCCTTGTTACAGATTATTATGAATTTTTGTAGTACTCTTTTATGAATGCCGACACGCACTATTTTTCCAGAGCTAGCCTTAAACAAATTTTGGCTTTATGGATTTTCAAATTCTTCGTGTGTGCTGATACTTTTTTGGATTTTTTATTTTATTTTCAGAAAATGAAAAACAAATCTACTGGGATTCTGCTTTTTGCACTTGTTACTGGAAACTTTTTTCCTAGAGAAAATCTTTATATGTTGAAGTGATGTATGCTTGGATAAAAGTTAACAGACAAGATTTTGCAGTGTTTGAGGATCTGCTTTTGTTTAGATTATGTTTATATTTATGTTGCAATTTCACCTCAGGGTTCCTGCTCACGAATATGGCAACGGGATTCTTACTGGGATGCACGTCCTTCTTCTCGAAGGTAAATTGTTTGGGAATGTAATAGGCAAATTGTTTGGGAATGTAATAGGCTAACTTTGGTATATCAGATTTTAGGACTGAATATTATTTATCTTGTGCAGCAATGAATATCCCCTTTTTATTCCACGCCAAAATTATTGTTCCAGTAGTGGAGAAAATTCTTGGACTGATAGAAGCTCAAGTAATTTCGGTGTTGCTTCAATGGAATCTGAGAGAAGGCCCCAATTGGATTCTTCTAGAAGTAGTAGCTTCAATTATTCTTCTGCATCAACACATTCTGTTGAAACACACAAGGACTTGCAGAAAGGGATTTCTCTTCTCAAGAAAAGTGTGGCATGCATAACGTCTTACTGTTACAACTTGCTATGCTTAGATGTTCCCTCTGAAGCATCTACTTTTGAAACATTTGCTAAGTTATTGGCAACACTATCTTCATCCAAGGAAGTTCGATCTGTTTTTTCCTTGAAAATGGCTTGTTCTAGGTACACTCTTATTTTCGTCTAGATATGTAATTTATGTTCCTTGCCTCATTTTTTCAGTTCTACCATGCTGATATTAAGAATAAGAGTGAGCAAGTTTAGGAATTATTGGACAAGAGCAAAAGTAAGAAAAGTCATTTTGTAATTTTTGGATGGTACATTTTTGGTTTTCTTACAAGGGAGTTCTCATATTGCTAATTTGCTTGTCAGAACTTCGACAACAATATCATGGATGATGAACAATCATATTATGTTATTTCTTTTTCTAAAATAAAATAGCACTTACATTTGATGCTGTTATCCATGACACTATCTTTTGATTTTAGGTCATGCAAGCAAGGTCAACAATTAAACAAGTCTGTATGGAATATGAATTCCATAATTTCATCTACCACTTTGCTGGAGAGTGCACATATGTTGCCTATAACGGTATAAATTCGGTCCTTATCTTTGTTACTGAAGAATTAGTTTAGAAATTTTATCTACTGCATGTCAACTGCTTATTTAGGTCAAGAATGACACTCTTTCGTGTGATAAATAGAATATCTCCTTAAGATTTTCCTGTCTATATACAACCTTTACTGCTATTGTAGGAGTAGTGTGTTAAATTGCTCTTAAAATGTTTGTTATTTTATTATTTATGTATATTTTATTAAATGGTCTATAGAAATCTGAGGAAGAAGAGAGTGTCATTTTCAATGAAAATATATTGGCAGGGTTTGACCACTCCTTACCTTAGTCTGTGTTTTTGCTTTGATACAGATGTTAACTACTTTTCATTTGTATCTTAATTGCACCTGTCTTTTCTAATATTTTGGATAATACAAGGTTAGGTTTCAAATGCATTTTCCATGCCTGGATGTCTCTAATGATTTTTGTACCTTTTGTTTTGCCTCATAGAAAAACTTCAGTAATAACAATCTCCCGAGTTCGGCAGCCAGTTTTCTTTACTCAACTGAGATGTCTGATGTTGGAAGAAACGAAAGCCTTATTGATGGATGGGATCTTGTGGAGCATCCTACTTTTCCTCCGCCTCCATCACAAACCGAGGATGTTGAACATTGGACTCGTGCCATGTTTATTGATGCCACAAAGAAATGATTTGTTGTCCCATGGTCTTCGTACATTTTGTAAGATACCTCCTGCTTGCTTTTTCCTTTTTAACAGTTTTTGGGTTCCAATGGACATGACTATCATCTCTATTTCAAAACAAAATTGGACACTTAAACTAATAATTAACCTTGATTTACTTCAAAAACGTCCAAGAGAACCTGTGGTTCGTACTTTTTTAGCAATCTATGGTTCAGTTATCATACTTACCATGGCTGTTTTACCCATGCATTATTTCTTTCATTTATTCAGTTCAATAGTGTCTGAAGCATACTCATCCGTGGCAGTTTATTATCAATATGAAGTTGCAGCCTCCAATACTCTGACTGATGAAACTTGATATTAGAGTTTATTGCTCAAATAATACAATTCTAAACCAATAGAGAAAAATTGGCATCGTAAGTGATGCTTCTCTTGAATATCATCCATCCTATTTTGAGGCTTGAAGAAAAATATATTGATCAAAAAGAGAATGCTGTTATTTGTCATATTCTCAACTGGAAACCAATTGGTGTCCATTAATTTTTAGGTTTAACACGGTACTTTTGTCATTTTGCTAACGTAGTTGAAAGTAAATCTCTTACGTCATGATAACAAATGTCTAAATAATTCCATTGCTCTATTTAATTTAAGATATTCTTATGTTTATTTTCATTCAGTCCGGATTAAAAGCTCATTTTTATTCGTGTTGTAGTTGATAGGCAGGCTGGCTGAAGAAGAATACACTAGCTAAAGAGGAGTCCAGTTCGGAGGATCAACTTGTAGAACTTGGTCAAATGATTGGGGTTTGTTCTACTTGTAAATAGATGCGATATGAATGGAGGTGTGGATATGTAAATCTATAAATAAGTGTGTTTTCTTTTGGCTGTGCTTGTAGCTCATGAACGTTTTAGACCCGTTAGCTCAAGTAAATTTGTTTTCCAGAAACAGTTTTAGAAAATCATATTATTTTGTCATATCAGTAAGATGAATTATCTTTTAAACTAAAATTTAATACACTTGGATGGTTGGACTACAAAAACATATTACCCACAGTTATTTAGAATTATCATAATTACAGGAATTTTATTATAATTTAATTACTATAAATTTTATAAAATTAAAGCACTTGGATTTTAATGCTCGCAAACTCATTCGTTAAGTTAGACTAATTATGTCAAAACAAATAATTAAATAAAAATAATTAATGAAATTACATTTTATAAATAATTGTTGAATTTTGAATTTTCTTATGATAAATAATAAATAATAAAATTAATTTAAATGAGTTTTATTTTATGAACTGACTCGTGAAAAGATAACAGTCTGCACAAATTGAACATAGCATTCATATTCTTCTTCGCAAACCAAGCATAATTCTTCTAGTTATTATGCAGCATACAATGCATGCATTTATCCTTTTAATCGACTAAACTCATAAAGAAGAAGATAAAATAGAGATGGCAACGGCCGCGAATAATCATCCTCGTTACCATTTTAGAAGTGACATCTCTGTTCCTTGTCATCCCGATTTTGAAAAAAAATTCTCCGTCCTCACCCGTCCTTGTTTTAAAAACAGAGATTTTTTATCCATTTTCGTTTATCAATATTAAATAAATCAATCAAAATTTATACAAAATATTAATAAAATCTAATAATAAATAATAAATTAACATGTATAAATAAATTATTTATTTTAATTTATATATTAATAAATTAATATATCGATAAATTGTAATCTCAATTCTTAGAAAAATAAAATAAAATTTAAAAAAATTAAATTAAATATTTTATTTTAGAGTTTTATTAAATTTTGTATTAATTTTTGTAGAAAAATATTAAATATTCTTATTAATTTTGTAGAAAAAAATATTTTGTTTAGTAGATAAGAAAGTAAAATTTAGGAGTTATTTTTTTATTTGTTAATCTTGTTTTAATATACTAAAATATTTAATTCAATTATTATTATTATAATTAATCATTTAATTTAATATTTACTAATTATTTTATTTTTACTTTGATAAATTTTTAGTTGATAAAAAAAATTTAATTATATATATATTAATTTTATTTTTAATTTTAAATATATTATAATATAAAAACAAAGAAGTAAGATGAGGGTTCAGGATTGTCTCGTTTTCGCTCCAACCTCACTTTGAAAATTGGGATGGAGATGGGGATGGGAATCTACTCCATCCTAATCTCATTTTCAAGTTCGAGTACAAAATCATATCTGTTCTCGCCTCGAATAGGGAGGGCCCCGTCCCAGTGAGAATTTTTGTCCGCCTCTAATAACAAAGATTAGATCATGATCTTGATTAATATGCTATAGGTTTGGCTGTTTCATAGTTTGTTAGATTATTAGATAGTAATTATAGACTCTTAATAAAGAAATAAGTATAGTAAATAAAATATATTCATTATCAAAATCCCTTAAAAACAGCAACAAAACCACCCATGGCTGTTAATATAGAGAATTCTCAACGCTCTTTCAATCTAAAATTGGGATCACTCTTTAACAAACTAAAGCTTCCCATATCATTTCCAATGGCTTCTTTCTCTGTTCTCTTCACTCCCCAGTCCTCCCCTCCTTATATACACGCTTTCCACTTTTCCCTTTCAAAAATTTGAACTCTTTAACAATAATATTTATGAATCTTTCGTTTTTCAAAGCAATCCCAGATTCTATTTTCCAGTTGTTTACTGATATTTGAAGCATGGTGTCTACAAATAGAGCCAGGGGTTCATAGTTTCGGCCTCAGTCTACACAAGTGTTTGTCTACAATCCTTCTTTTGATCAAGTTCAAAGCCAGATGGGAAATAATATAGGGAAGCCTATATATTTGAATGAGGTAGGGATCAAGAATGTGGAAGATCTTGGTCAGATTGTGCAAAACTCTTCTTTTTCTTCGTCATCGTCGTCGTCGCCGTCTGTTTCTTACTTCCTTGGGAATATGAATTTGCGTAACCATTGATGAAGTTTGGAAGGAAATCAATAATGAAATTGATAACCAATCTGTGCACCAACAACAACTCACACTTGGGGAAACAACACTTAAGGATTTTCTACTGCGTGCTGGTGTCTCTGTCTTCATATTTGGTTTATTCATTAATCTGTAAGTGATCAGCAAGAGAATTTGCTTCGCATTCTTTTAGCTTTAATTTGTTATTTTCAATTGGAAGAAAACATGTAGGTTATATGCCTGGATACAATAAAAAAATATGTAATTGTAAATTATGTCACTTCCTTTAAAAAGAAAAGTACAGTGAAAATGTTTACTTAATCTACTACATGAATACTTATTAAAAAATAAATATATCAAATGAGAACTCATGTAAAATGTTATTTACGTATATATGAAATTTCTCTAAGTTATGATAGTATGATTGATCTTTAAACTTGAAATCTTTATGGTACCTTATATGTAAATTATATATGTATTGATATTACATGAAAGTTGTGGGAGATCAAAAAATGATTTGCCACTCTAGATAACATAGAGTTGATATTCCAAATAGGTCATTTTATCATAAGTGTTACTATAAGTTCATGGTCATGGCGAATTTTGAAATAAGTTTTAGAGACTATAAAATTATATTATCAACTTAAGCAAAAAAATTTTAATAAACATAATTTAATAGAATAGACATTTTTATACTTTAGAATTTTTAGTGGGATATGTATGAAACGAAAAGATTGAATCATAAGATAATCGCATACAAAATATGTTTCACTAAATTTAATATTTTTTTTAATTAGGGGTCATAAGACATTGTGAGATGCCACGCTTAATATATGAAAATTAATTTCTTAATTAAATAGTTAATTGAAGATAAATGAATTAATCATATGAAAATTAGTTTCATAATTAAAGAGTTTATTGAAGATAAATGAATTAGATTAATTTACTTAGAATTAAGAATTCTATAACTATCTCTATTGCCATTATAAAAAATAATCTAAAGGGTTGCATATTAAAAAGTATTACAGAATTAAGGTTAAATTATATAGATAAAAAATTAAGGACTTAATTATTAAGTTATTTAAGCAAGATGAGAAAGTAGCCACAGCAAATTTTATCACTAAGAGAGTTGACAAAATTCAAATAAAATAGTAAGAGTAACTATTAAATTAAAAGTTTAAATATCTTATAATTTATATCAATATTATAATAAACAATTCTCTATTCTTAATATAGATTTCTAAATAAAATATGAGTAACAATATATTTCTTCGAAATATACATAATGATAATAAGTTGATTGGGCCTACCTTGGTAGATAGGTACCACGGCCTGAGATTCTTTTTAGGTAAGAAAGGAATGTATGTCTTGGAACAAAGTTTTTTGCCAAAACTTGTCAAAAATGCAACATAAGAGGAATACGATGCTTAGGTGAAACATCATGTTGACGATGAGCATGCAGTATATATGTGTCATGACCGCATTTTTTTACAAAATAATAATACATAAAATAATAGTTTATGTAATACAATTGTGGGTCATAAAATAAAATTTAAAATTTTATATTAAAGAATAATGCAAGTTTATAATATATGGTACATGCTTATAATACTACAAGTAATAAAATAATACACATTAAGATCAATGTTAAATAAGTATAATTCCAATTATATGTTTAAAATAAAACAAAAAAAAATCAATATAGAATAGCCTTTACCGTACACATAAATGTATATAAGTACAACTCATGACTTTAAAAAGTCTGTCTTCGTTTTTCACATTTGTCTTAACCGAAACAGATTTGAAAAAGAGTGCAATTTTCTTTCTAACTCTTGAAAGAAAATTCTTTGCCTTGACCAAAAATTTACAAAAAATAAAAACTTTAATTCTTTCTCTTTTCAAGAACTACCATTCAAAAAAAGATACTATATATAATTGAGAATTAGAAAAATTTTAAAACCGTATTTATCAATTTTGTGTGAATTATTATTAAAGATTACACACTTGGGTGGCTGATCTAAAAATAGAACTTATATAATCTATGAAGTTTTGTCATAACTTTTTATTACGATATTGAATTAATACAATTCAAAAGACACTAGAAAAAAAACTCAAAGATCTAGAAATTTATATTTCACGAAGAAAACATGATTCACACTTCTTTAAGGTCAAAATTGCATGAAAAATTATTGTATCTAGAAAATATAAAAAATAATTATTTTAATCTCATTAGTGGTAAAAATTTAAAATAAAATCTTAATTTTTTTATTTTATGTTTATTGATATTATAAAGTATGATTAAATAACATGAGCTTAACATAAAAATTAATATATATTTGATTAATGTAATTAATTGAAATAAATTTTAAAATTTTGTTATATATAATATACTTAATTTCCAACAAAACCCACCAACAAATACACATCCCACAAATTGTAAGACCAAAATATTATGAAAGGTATATAAATTTTTAACTAAAATGTGAGAATTTAAATCCAAGTAGTGGTTAGTAAAAAGGATAAATCTGGGATGAATAATAAATTCATACCTTTTAAATTTAATTTACAACAAAGCTAACTACTTCGTATGCATTGGTTAGAAATAGAGTTTGTTTCAAAAATAGATGACTCCCTACCTATGAGGGAATTAAAGACACCAATTTCAACGAAAATTACCCTAACTGTCAGTGCTGAATAATACCCATAAGTGATGGCAAATCTGGATATTTTTATATATCTTTCTTGTGATTTAAAAAATTATATATAGATATATATTTTGTAAAAATTAATAAAAAAAGTATTTTTTTTAATAGTTAAATGGTTATTTTTAATTACTAATTGACTAATTAAAATAATTAAATATTTAAAATAATTTTATCTTTCTATATATCTATTTTAGTGTATTTTTATATATCATCCTTAAGGTTTAAAAAAATCACACATACATATATTTTGTGAAAATCACATAAAGTGCCCTTCAAATATAAAACATACTAAAATTTAAATATAAAATATATAAACATATCACATTTCAGTATGCTATATTTAAATTTTAGTACATTATATTTATATTTATGTATTTTATATTTAATACTTTTTATATTTAAATTTAGTGTAATTTATAAGCAAAATTTTAATGTGTTATATTTATATTTTTGCATTTTATGTATTTTGTATTTAATATGTTTTATCTCGAGTCCAATTATTTTTTGCTATATTTATGTATTCTTTACTGGATACGGTTTATATTTAAATTTTTGTATGTTTTTTTAGGGAATTTTTTGTGAATTTTTATAAAATATATATTTATGTGTAATTTTCTTAAATTTTAAGATAAATACATAAAAGTATCTCATTTACTAAATATAAAAGAAATATTTTAATCATTTTATTGGCTAGTCAACTAGCATTAAAAATAACAATTTTTAGTATTAAAAATTATTTTCTTTAATTTATTTTTATAAAATAGATATGTACGTTTAATTTTCTCAGATCTTAGAGCAGACAAATAAATAACAAGTGAGTAGGATTTTTTGTTACTCTTTTAAGGAAATTAAACATGAAGTTGTATTTGGGCTTTTGTGATGAACGTTGGCCTAAGGCGCACCAATTCAAACCCATATTGAAAAACGAACAAAGCTGTAGGTAAGTGCAGAGACTGGGCTAGTTGATATTTAAGTTTTGAATGAAGCTCTAATTTTAAAATCATACAAGTGTTCTTGAGGTTATTAAATACTTTTTTTTAGAGTTGTTTTTAAAAAACAATAAAAACGTCATAATTTAAAATAAAATTTCAGATTTGATAGAATTATCAATTTAAAAATCGGAATTCCAATATGCAAGCAATATTAGAACATGCATATGGCAGATGAGAATACTCCTGTAGGTTGATGGTGTGCGTTGAATGTATGGAATCCCTTCCTTTCATTTTCGTGACACCCAATTGGTAATAAAAAGTGGCTTTTGCTTGCTACTTTAGAAAGCACTTTGAGACTTTTAATTATTTGAGGTCACACTCACAGCAGGCACACGTAGGAGGAGTATAATAAGGACAGAAGAAGCAATTCCAATGGTATAGAATACTTTATTCTTTCTCTTCTCAACCCACCAAATTTAGCATGGAATTTTGATTACAGTGGTGGCATGCCATGTGCACAAGTGGACGTACACAAAAAAGCACAATAATAAATAAAACCATTTGAGAATCAAGTGGAGTACTTAATAATTCAACACTTTCTATGATTGTAATTACATTCATCATTTGCACAATCATTAATTTTATCAGGATTACATCTCTTAATCCCAAAAAATTCTGCCAATATATACGAGGGCATGTTTGAAATTGATGATATATATATATATATATATATATGGACATATTTTATATTAAAATATTATAATTTTAAAATCACCGTTATTATTATGAGATGAAAATATTATACGTTAAACATTAATAATAAAAAAAAGTAAATTTTATTAAAAATTTGTATTTAATTATTAAATACTTTTTTAATTTTATTTTTAAAATTAAAAAAATATCCCTAATCTATATATATCACACTAGTACAGTAACTGAACTTAAGAGCATCGTTGATCAATCACCTAATATTTTTTTTTGGGTGTTCACATGTAGTTGATGTATACGACATATATGGATGTATTTATATGTTATAAGAATGCACAATATTATTATTATTATTATTATTATTATTATTATTATTTTTAATTAGGCTGGGGTGATGAGATGAGATGAGATGAGATGATATATCCTTTCATATTTTGGCTTAACTTAGAGTGGAGAAGATGAAGAAGATATTGTTTAAAATAATAACTAATAATTAACGAAAAGAGAGAGAGAAAAGGAAAAGGTGAGCAATGCATGAGTAGGGTAGGCTTGTCATAACAAAATACTTTTTACTTTTAAAGAGAGAAGATCAGAAGATCCAACTGATGTATATTTGATCATCACTCACATATTTATTACATGCATATGCAAATTAATTAATAAGCAAAAGAGAGAATTGCAGAGATTCTTTCCATTCCATTCCATTCCATATTCACTTGCTAGCTGTTACTGGAGAAGGAGAAGAAAGAAAGTTTTAAAGGAGATGACAGCTAGCTGGAGCTGGCGCAAGAAATTAAAAAAGATTCTTTTTCATTGCATGGATAATTGCCTACTTGAACCCGTAAATTAAGCAAAAGAAAAGCCCTCTTTGTCCACTGTGAACTAATTATTTAACATTGTTTAATTTATATATGATTAATAAAGTTAATAATATTGGTGAGGGTTCAAATATTAATTCGTACACATATATTTGGTTATTTCACCATCTTACCTGGCTGGCTAGCTTCTTAATTAGGCATAGATTCTCCTCTCTAATTCTAGATTTAAAGTTAAACTAATGAATTAATATTGAAGACAAGTTGCCAATACAAATCAAGTACTGTACTCTGAACTCAATATGTAAAAAAGTAGTGGGGTTGATTCATGAGTTATATATATATCTTAAACTTCATGATATACATACGCTCTCCATAATAATGATAAACATTAAGCATAAGATGGTTAATTAATTAATGAAGATAATGACTTATCGTATCGACATTATTTCCCTGCAAGCAAGCAGCTTTGGCCACTTCATATATGTACCAATCAGAAAGATTTCATCACCCACTGAGCAAGCCTTCATGCATGCCCACAACTTACCAAGATAATTACTTATATTATATAATTCGTTGTATTATTTGTATAACTTTCTCATTTTAATTATATCTAATATAACACGATTATGCGCGATGACACGACATTAATTTTCTTGTTTAACTTCCTTGCTTATATCAGCAGTACCACTGCAACAATAACACACTGAAGCTGCAATATAATATTTAATGATTAATAACTTAGTATATAAGTAATTATTCAGAAGCAAATTATTGTTGCATTGTTAAGAATCAAATTTAAGTTCACATTTTAGAGTCATTCGCTACCTTAGTAAGCATGCCTGCACGTATCGTGCGTAGCATAAAACTCTGATAAAAATTCGTCAAACTTAGCTGGAAATTAAAGAGCTTCAAAGAAAAAGTATAAGCTAACAAGGTCGTAATGTAAAAATTGATAAATGGCGCCATACAAACACTTTTATGCATGTATGTAAATTAAAATGCTAGGTCAGGTCAGAAGATCGGGACTCCCCTTTCGGCTACAACTAGGGTTTTGACTTTAATTTTGAGCCCATGGCTTGGCTTAATTAGCTTTCCTCATTCTTTACTCCCTGCAATACTTTTCTTTTTTAATTTGTTGTCTCTTCAATGAATAATATTGTTGATTTGTCGTTGTAATTGTCCGTAAGCAAGCAAAGAGCGGGGCTTTTCTTTTCCTTTTGTATTAACAAGGAATTAGCAATTAACAAAGTTTGTTCTCTTTCTTTTTTTCGTCCCTCTTAAACATTGGGAGAGCCAACGAAATTAAGATGTGTAAAGTGGCTACTTTTCTAGTTAGGTATATTGCCTATTGGATATCATATCATATACCATCCCAATAATTGACAACTCAATTTATCAATTTCCCATATTATAACACGAGTTGAATTTCTCACTTTACTTTTTTTATTTTAATTTACGCTAACTATAATTTACATTTGGATCATGGCATTAGTTTACATCTTAAGCTAAAATACTATAATAATATTAGAGATTATTATTTTTTATGATACATGTTTTTCGCCCTTCAAGTTTCACCACATGATTTATTTTTCCATAGGAATAAATTTACTGAAATGGAGTTTTTGAATTGTTTAATCCTCCTCGAATCATATACATACGAGATGAACATGGATCAGAAGTGTCGGCTATTTGGCGAAAACCCTCTAATGCCTAAGTCGATTTATGATTATTTTGTATATAATCGTAATACTAAAAAATAAATAATAAAAAATAATGCAATAAAATAACAAGAAAACGTATTTTTTGAGGAGTAATTTTGGTTTTACTTTGACAGCGTAATAATCATGTGGAGAGTCTTCTTTAACTTTTATTTAAATCCTTTATTTATAGTCTTACAACTCCTTAAAATTGTAGAAGTCTAATTCCCATGGACTTGGTGAGATTGTCTTTCACTAGAAATAATAATGCACAGTTCTCTTGAGACTTTTATTAAGTAATATTTTATCTTTCCAATAAGTTTAGATAGACTAAAAGTGCTGATGTGGGTTGTTTATGCTAATATGGAACTGATCTTACTGATTGGGAATATTATGACCCAACTTGAGTCCCCCAATTTTCAGTATCAGTGAGTTTCTAATTTGGTTCTAAAAATGATCAAAAGTTTTCAATTTTGCTTCCTTGCTAGGAAATATTTGAAAGAATAGTCTCTTTTAACTTTGTGTGAAAGAGTTTGTGGCCTTTAAGCCTTTCATTTTCGTTAGTTTTTCAATCCAAATTTATATTATCAATTGCATAGATTTGTCCTTTGATAATTGGAACTCATAGGAACTTTCTTTCTAACATGTGTCCTTAAAAGAAAAAACTCAATCTTCAAAGAATTATCCTACTCATAGGTACATTTATAATCTTCATGGGTGTTCTCGAATGAAAACCTAATCTTCAAAGAATAAATATATCCTACCCATGGGTATGTTTATAATCTTTAAGGGTGTTCTCGTGTGAAAATCTAATCTTCAAATAATTATCCTATCCATGAATACTTTTATAATCCTTGTAAGTACCTTTTGGTGAAAAACTCAATCTTTTCACCCATGGATACTTTTATAATCTCCATAGTTGTACTAGGTGAAAAACCTAATCTTCCCACCCATTGGTACTTTTATAATCCCATAGGTGTACTGGGTGAAAAATTCGATCTTCTCACCCATCAGTACTTTTATTATCCCCACAAGTGGATTAGGTGAAAATCTCGATATTTCATCCATGGGTACTTTTATAATTCTCATGGGTATACTTGAATCACCTAGTCTTCCCACCCATGGGTACTTTATAATTCTCATGAATGTCCTCGGATTACCTGGTCTTCCCACCCATGGGTATTTTTATAATCCCCATTAGTGTCCTTGGTGAAGAATGTGTCATCCATTTAGGCCTTAAAAAATAACCGAACCCATTTGAGCCTTAAAGAATAATCATGCCCTTTTGGGTTTTAAAGAATAATCGAACCCTTTTGAGGCTTAAATAATAACTTGACCCATTTGGGCTTTATAGAATAATATACCCTTTTGGGTTTTAAAGAAAAACCGAACCATTTTGGAGCTTAAATAATAACTTGATCTATTTGGGCTTTAAAGAATAACCGGATCCATTTGGATTTTAAAAAATAATCACACCCTTTTAGGGTTAAAGAATAGCAAACCCATTTTGAGCCTTACAGAATAATCGGACACATTTACACCATAAAGAATAATTTAACCCATTTGGGCCTTAAAGAATAACTGAACCTTACCAAATAATTAGGCCCAATATAAATTTACTAAAATAACAAATACAACATATGATAATAAAATCATAACTTATATTTTCTTTGAGGTTGTACCTATAATTATTTTTTCAATAATTGTAATATTTCAATCCAAATATGAAAAGAAATCCAATGAATTTAAGCTATCACCCATGGGTACTCTTTTTATCCTCATAGGCGTCTTCAGGTTTAAGAACTCAACTTCTATGAATTTAGGTTACTCTCTCCATCCCATGGATCCACCGCAATAATAATTTTTTTAAACTCATAATTAGCTTTTTGTTATATTTTCCTATAGATGGCACCAACTGTTGATACCTATTTTTCGCCTTCCATGTATTAATAAGTGATTTATTTTTCCACAGAAACAAATTTGTAACACATGAAAAATGAAAGGGGTGAAGCATACAACTTGTAAGTTGTATGCTTTTCAAATTAAAGTGTTTGGCAGTCAGTTTTTGTTATTATATACATATATAAAATTGTTTACTTCAATCATAATTTGGAAATCAAAATCGAAGAGAGAGCAAATAGAACAGAAGCAAACCAAGAGCATAGACGAAAAAGTAAGAAAGGAAAAAGAGATGAAAAAGAAAAAGAAAAGAAAAGAAGAAGTAGAAAAAAGAGAAGAAACATTTAAACGGATAAAAGAAAAATTACAGAAAACGTGTTTGAGAAGTTAAAAACATATTCAGAAAGTTAGTGGCTAATATAATTATGAAATTAAAATTGTTATATTTTTATATTTGTAATACATATCAAATTTTGAATTAGTTTTAACGGTTAATTTTTGAATCATGTAAGTTTAGGAGCAAGTGTAGCATTAAGAAATCTAAGAGACCTTGAAACCACCTAGGATTGATTATCGAACTGTGAGTGGATACTTTTGAATTGTTATATATATTTAGTACAATAAATTATATCATAATTGAATTTCATGTGATTATAATTGTTCACGTGCATAATAGTTTAATAGAAAATGATATTTTTAGATGTTCACATCATATGTTTGATGTAAAGTATTTGTGCAAAAATTAGTAGATAAAGGTTTCCTCATACTTAGTGTCTCTCTTTGGGAAGCCCCAGTATTGTTTTTGAAAAAGAAAGATGGAAACTAGAAGTTGTGTATAAATTATCGACAGTTCAATAAAGTCACAATATGCAACAAGTATCCTCTTTCCTACATTGATGACTTATTTGATCAATTACTAGGTGCTAAAGTTTTCTCCAAAATAGATATGCGTTTAGGTTATCATCAATTGAATATTAGAGATGCTGATGAACCTAAAATTGCTTTTAAGACTCGTTATGAACATTATGAGTTTCTAGTGATGTCATTTAGTTTAACTAATACTCCAACAACATTTATGAATCTCATGAATCGGGTATTTCATCTTTATTTAGAATAATTTGTTATTTTGTTTATTGATGATATCCTAGTATACTCGCGAAGTAGAAAATAACATATAGAGCATCTGAGGATCATTTTATAGACATTGAAGAGTAAATAGCTTTATGTAAAGTTCAATAAATGTTAGTTCTTGCTAGATAGAGTTGCATTCTTAGACTACGTGATTTCAGTTGATGGCATTTTTGTGGATCCTCAAAAAGTGGAAGCTATAATTAATTGGGAGTGACTTACTAATGTAACAGAGGTCTTTAGTTTTCTTAGATTAGTAAGATATTATTGAAGATTTGTTGAGGGCTTCTCCAGAATAGCTGGACCATTAACAAGACTAACTAGAAAGAATGTAAAATTTGAGTGGACTGAGAATTGTGAATAGAGTTTCCAAGAGCTTAAGAAAAGATTGACTTCTACTCATGTTCTTACAATTCCAACTAGTATTAAATGATTTGTGATTTATAGTGATGCATCCAAACAAGGGTTGAGTTGTGTATTGATACAACAGGGAAAAATGATTGCTTATGCTTCCTAACAGCTTAGAAATATGAACTGAACTATCCAACCCATAATTTAAAATTTGAGGCAGTAGTGTTTGCATTAAATATCTAGAGACATTATTTATATGGGGTTACTTGTGAAATTTATACAGACCATAAAAGTATAAAATATCTATTTACATAGAAGGAATTGAATTTTAGACAGCGAAGGTAGATTAAACTGATTAAGGACTATGATTATACCATTGACTATCATTTAGGTAAGGCGAATGTAGTAGCAAATACACTTAGCAGAAAATTTTCAAGCTTCATTGCTCATATGAAAGTTACCTACTTTCCGTTGTTAATTGAACTAAGATAACTTCGAGTTAATCTAGCAATAGGTGAGTATGGGACACTATTGGCTCATTTTTAAGTCAGATCAGTATTGATTAATCAAATTTGAGAGGCGCAAAATCAAGATCCAAATATAGTAAAGTTGAAGGAAGAAGTGAAGAATGGTCTAAAGATTGACTTTTCATTGAGAAATGACAAGACGTTAGTTATAGGCAACAGACTTTGTGTGCCAAATAATCTAGAATTGAATAAACAAATTTTGAAAGAAGCATGTTATTTAGCATATGCAATGCACTGTGGTAGTACAAAGATGTATCTTACTTTGAAGGAGTGTTATTGGTGGCAAGGCATGAAAAGAGAGATTACATAATTTGTATCACAATACTTAACTTGTCAACAGATTAAGGCTGAACATCAGAGACACGCAAGACCTTCTCTAGGGAATAAAAGTTACGTAACAAGACGATTCTATTGGTTAAAGTATTGTAGAAAAATCATGTTATGGAAAAAGTTACATAAAAGAGGGCGTATCTATGCAAGCTCAGTACCTGCATTTATTTCAACCAAGTACATGAATTTCGAGGACAAAATTTTTATAAGGGTGAAGGATTGTAACACATCACAAATGAAAAGAGTGAACCATACAACTTATAAGTTGTATACTTTTCAAATTAAAGCGGCTGGCAATAGGTTTTTGTTATTATATGTTTACTTCAATCATAATTTGGAAATCAAAATTCAAAAGAGAGTAAATAGAACAGAAGCAAACTGACAACAGAGAAGAAAAAGAAAGAAAGGAAAAAGAAAAAGAATGGAGAAGAAGAAAAAAAAAGAAAAAAAATTGTAGGCAAATAAAAGGAAAGTTACATGAAACGTGTTTGAGAAGTTAAAGACATATCCAGAAAGTAGGTGGGTGATATAATTATGAAATTAAAATATTTATATTTTCATATTTGTAATACATATCAAATTCTGAATCAGTTTTAACAATTAATTTTTTTTAATCATGTGTGTTTAAGAGCGAATGCAACAGTAAGAAATTCAGGATTGATTATCGAACTGTGAGTAGAAACTTTTGAATTGTTATATATATCTAGTACAATAAACTATATCATAATTGAATTTCTTGTTATTACAATTGTTCATGTGTATGATAGTTTAATAGAAAATGATATTTTTAAATGTCCATATCATATGATTGATGTGTAAAGTATTTGTGATATAGTATGCTGCGTGAATGTGATTGTATTATAATATGTTTATGAGACCCTGCAAGAATACGAGGCTATAGGTTATGATATGTTTATAAACCCTGGTGAGAATATGAGTTGCAGGGTAAGTATGACTTTTTTGCTTGGGCGAAGGTTTTTCGACATGCATGATATGTTCCTTTGAGTACTTGTTTAATATAAATTGTATTAATTGTACTGTGATATATGTTCAGCATATGATTGGTGCTTTATTTATGTATTATTTAAGAAATTTCACTAATTTTTATAAATAAATAAATAAATAAGTATTTTCTTATAAATTATATCCACTGACAGAGTTATAAGTTCATTTTTTCTTATTTTCCTATTTTTTCTCATGTTGCATAAGATTTATGCAGTGTACAATTTTGGCACTTAAGAATAAGACCATTAAACGCATACTACATGATCACTTTTGAGCATGTCATGTTTATATGTGTATATTAAACAAATACATGTGTGTATGTAATATAAATGAAGTATATATGTTGTGGTGAGACACGGAACCTCAATGTGTGATAATGATGAAAGGCTGATGTTGTTTATGTTTATTCAATGAATTTTTATTATGTAAAATTATGAAAAATATATAAATAGAAGTATGGAAGTACAGGTAATTAGCATGATTCACCCCGAACTCAAAGGAGGGATCGGGTAAGGTTGTGTCAAAATTTGCTAATGTAGAGTTTTTGAATTGTCTGATCCTCTTCGGATCAGATGCTTGCAAGATAAATATAGATCAGAGGTGCTGGCTATCCAGCGATAACCTTCCGATACTTAAGTCAGTTTAGAGTTTTCTATATGTAATCATAATACCAAGAAAAAAAAATAAAAAAATAATTCAATAAAATAATAAAAAAAAAAATAAGTATTTCTTAAGAAGTAATTTTGGTATTACTTTAGTAGCGTAATAGTCATGTGAAGAGTCTCTTTTTTTCTTTATTTAGAACTTTTACTTATAGTCTTACAACTCCATAAAATTTTAGAAGTTTAATTTCTATAGACTTGATGAGACTATCTTTCACTAGAAATAGTAATATATAGTCAACTTGAGACTTTTACTAGGTGATATTTTACCTTTATGGACCATAGAACATTTACGCCATTAAACACCTCCCTTTCATATATTTTTGAAGATATAAAGGAAAGGAACATGTTGATTGAACCAAGGCCATCACGAGTACTAACAGACTAAAGGAATAAAAATAAGTTTACTCTTTCTATTAATACCATGGGCTTCTCACAGAAAAATGTTAAGATCTTAAGGAACAAATAGAAACTTTGATTAAAAACAATTATCTATCGAAGTACATGGCTAGAATGAAACAAAACTAAGGATAACAAAAAAATTAAGAAAATCATGAATAAAACTTAGTTTCTAACATTAAACTCAAAACTCATTTGTGTTGAAAAATAAGGGACTCATGTTAGGTAAGTATCTCATCTCAGTCACGTCATCTCCAGATCAGCATAATCATCCTTCTAGTCCTTAGTAGTTATAAGGTCTTTATGTGTCAATAAATTATTTTTGGGAGATGGGTCTAAGTCATTTGATAACTAATAACAAATTAGTGCATCTTCGGATTGTGTGATAAACATTATTGGTGACAAGGGACCAAGGACAAACATGTTGTCCTCAAGTCAGAATAAAGACAATCTTAGTCCATTAGAACCCTCTTAAGTTAGAGTTCTAGCAAGATTCCTTACTAAACTTAACCTGCAATAAAAGGGATAAGGAAGTTCAGGTTTAATAGAAATTTAAAAGATGCAAATAATAGAGTCTTATTATACTAAAGCTTGTTCAAAGTTTTATTCAACATAGAATATGATAAATCAAAAACCTATAGAAGGAAGCAAAAACAAGTGGAAGGGGATTTTGAATCCTTTTAAAGTATAAGTTGTTACTCTAACAAAAAAAAGCATTCCTCCTCCAAAGAACTCTACAAAACAATCATCTTAAATTATAGATAACCATGTACTGATTTAAGTATCGAAGGGATATCACCAGAACTCCGGCACCTCTAACCTTTCTTTCGTGCTCTTCAGGAGTAAGTAAGACAATAAGGGAGCCACCAACAAGTGCACCAGAAAATTTTAAACTGAGAAAAAGTGTCCAACTTGATTGATCTTGCAGTAAAACAAATCATGTGTTGAAATATGAAGGTTAGAAAAACAAGTATTAACAATTTTTCTTAACATATAACACTTTTTAAAGATATTATTAATAATATTTTAAATATGAAATATAATTTCATCTGTCACATTAAGTAATATATTCTTTGAATCTGAATTTATAAGCCTAAGATTGTTTATAGTTAAAGTATATTGATTGATGTTGAACATTGTTAATATTAGCATAATGATTTATGTGCGTTATAAACATGATTCTAATTGTTATTAAAAGTTAGTTATCCTGGTTACCTTACATAAATTCTTATCTAAAGTATATAAAATAATCTTTCATTAAAAAAAAAAGGTTTTAAATCAATTTGATAATGACTTGATATTGTGATCTTGAATCTTAATTCAAGTAAGTTCTATGTAGCACAAACATGTTTTACTAAATGAATGAATGTAACTACTTTTCTTTACAAACGTGCATGGTTACAAGCTGATTCGTTATTCACACGTGTGAAAACCAAACTTGTGCCATTTTCTCTCCATTCTCCACCATAGTAGGAGACAGATCACACGCGTGTTCAACTTTTTTGTCAGATTCTGACAACAAGATTACGTGTTACTAACATTCATCCTCCGACTCCACATCCAAGTCAGCCCATCTTTTAATTTCCTAGAAACAATAATAAACAAAAATTAAAAATAGATTTCTACTGTTATATTTTCATCTAATTTCCACTTCACCAATCATGCAACTCACTCTACCAATCGGATGCTCCGACGTAAGACTCGCTACATTCTGAGGCGGAACACAGAACCATAATTCGCCGGGAAATGACGTCAGCTAAGGACATTATGAGGGTGACAGAGGTGTGAGGCGCAGGTTAAGGCGGGTGGGGTGTGTAGGTTAAAGTGCACATCGACATGGGTCATGGGTGCGCATATTTTCAAAGTTTTGTGCTGCTTTTAAAATGGGGAACACTGAGACGTTAACGTTTGACTGTAGCGTTTTCAAAATATTAATATAATGCAGTCATTTTCATTTTTATTTATTAGATTGTTTTGATTCTGCTACTTTAGTTTTTTGTTTGCTTTCCAGAAATGAATGGATGGTGGTGATTCTCAGAGACTGAAAAAGGGTTCTTGTTTTGCTATTATAAAAAGGGTTTCAAGTGCTGAGCTTGGGTTTCTTGAATTCAAGAGAATAACTTCAGGCTTTGAGATTCGCAAGTGATCGAGAGAGTAGGGTAAGCACTTACTTAATATTTTGATGATTGAGTCATTCTCAGTTCCTTTCATGTGGTGGAACCTTTTATTTTGGTCAAGGCGGTGAGTACTTGAGGGCTCTTTTATTTTTGGTCTGTGTTTTAGTGAACGTGGTAATCGGCGCCAGCTCCACATTGAAGCACGTGGCGAGAGGCAACCACAGTCTGGTGAGTTCTTGATTACAAGAACTGGGATTTGTGATGCAACATGAAAATTTGTGCTATTTTGTACAATCACAGTTTCTAATAAAAGCTTAATTCGTTGTGTTTGATAACTGGAAGTTGCTAATGGTTTAGTTATTGTTTGTATATTATTACTTGTTCCATCTTGTTCCTTGGCTTATACATTGGCTGCCCTTTCTGTTGGAGCAATTTTAAAAAGCCCAGATTTTTTTAATTTTTGGACATGTGATTGAGAAGAGAAGACAGACAAAAGCATACTTCTGTGTCTAAGATTCTTGATGGAACAGAAAACGATGATTCGGTAATTTCGAGAAGTCAAAAGATTTATTTGGTTTTAGGTTGAAGAGAAGCACGATTGCTTTGTTGAGTAAGCTTGGTTGTTCTTGATTTACATTAACTTGTGAGATAGGATCATCAGTTTTAGGGAGAAAGACACGGAGATGTTTAGGTACCAAAATTTCTGAACATAATACTTGAATATTTTGTGTGCTTGGCAAGTTGTCTGGTATATTTGGGAAATCTGGTAATTTTTTAGAAAAATCACATATCAAGAATAGTAACTGAAAATCATCTTTAGGTGCTTAGCGATGTTGTGGATAGACTGTCTTCTTTACATTTTGCACTGTGAGTAAATTTGTCCAGGAATGATATAAAATATGTGCAGTTTCCATGAGACGAATACATCTTTGAGAAACTACACACAAAACAGGATTAATTTACTACACCTCAAACTGTAATCTATCATGAAAATCTATTATCTTTGACTGCTGTACCAAACAGTAAGGAAATATATGGGTTAAATTTTCTTTCTGCCAATGACACAACTAAAAACAACAAACTTTGTTTCAGTAGTGTTCTAGGCTGTCCATATCTGCATTTAGTTGTTCCGCTAATGAAAGCATCCTATCTTAACAAAGCGAAGCACAATTTTTCAATTTTCTAACATCTTTGTCTAGTAAAAATCATAAACTTAAAATTTGTGCTCTGCTTGTAGGTAATCTAATGGATTTGTTAGCACACATATACTCTGCCATGTGTTTTCTCCACTTTTGAGAGTTGATGAGCTCCATTTGAGGAACACCATTTTTTTTCTTCTTGTGTAACCAAACCACTGAGAAGACATTAATCTTCTTGGTCTGCAAACTAAGGTAAAAGTTATTCAGTGATACCATTTCCCATTACTGCATTGGTTAATAGTTGCTGGTAATTATATGGAGAAAAGCTACCCATTTGTACATTTTTTACTGGAATTATTGGTTTATACTTTATTGGTTTAGTTTCATAAATTCTACTTTTTGTTTATGTTTCTATTTCATTTGAACTATTTTTGCTTGTCATGCCATTACATTTGCATTTCCAATGAAATCTTTTCCAATTTAGTTTAATGAAAACAAGTTTTCAGTAATGTAATTTTTTCTGATGCATCCTTGGTTAGTAAATAAGTCTATTCTGTTTTGTTTTTTTGGTTTCTGTCTTAGTTTTTTGATAGAGTATGAGCTCCCCGTCAACTGAGCTTGCAGCCTTGAGAAGGATGAGCATCTTTTAGCCTTTCCACCAGATTAGCATGTGGGGAGACACTTTCCACGGTGATGCTAGCCCAAACACTGGTTATTCCACAATTGTGCAGGTGGATGCTAGGCTAGACAACAAGGTGAAGATGCATTAAGTTTTCTTTTGTAGTGCCAACATTCTTCCTTTGTTTCTGGATGTCGGGGTTCTTTCATCTAATTTCTGGATTATAACTCATAATTCTGGTTCATCTCTGCAGTCCAAATATATCTCTCCTAAATTGAGAGAGCCTTCCAAAAGCGATCAGGAAGCAAACAAACCTTCTGATAAGGTGATAAATAGTTGCAACATATGCCATCTCTCTCCATTTGAATGAAAAATATGTCATATTGTTCGTGTACTTCCTTATGATTCCTGTCCTTTAGGGGATTATTTAACTTTCCACCTTCAATGTACTTGTTTATTTATGCATTTTGTGCTGTGAATGCAATAGCAATTTTCCACAGCTAAATCTTCTCTATCTTACTTCATTACAAATATTAATGCCAATAATGTATATGCACATACCTACTGACAGACACAGAGACGTTTGGCACAAAATCGTGAAGCAGCTCGGAAAAGTCGTTTGCGGAAGAAGGTAAAAGGAGATGAATTTTTTTCCCGGTCTTTATGATGCAAGAAATTTACTGTTTAAGTATAAAGTTTATTGTATTTCAATCTTGTTGCATAGGCCTATGTACAACAATTAGAATCAAGCCGTTTAAAATTGGCCCAGTTGGAGCAGGAACTTGATAGAACTAGACATCAGGTGAGGTGAAATTTTCTTTCTTTTCTTTAATTTTCCACCATATCTCAATCAGCATTTTCCGTATAAATCAAGTGTTGGATTGTAATATCTACTTAATGGACTAGTGCACCTTGTTGCAGGGTATGTACTTTGCCAGTGCTTCAAATGGCAGTCGCTTTGGATTGTCTGCAAATATAAACCCAGGTTTGTGATTGTTTGCAGAGAGTCGTCATCAATTAATTATGTTGATTCCATGACCTATACGTGCTTATCACTATAGCTAATCTTAACAATCTAGAGTCACTGTGATGTATCTGTTTTCTGAGTCTAGGGAATGTTAAAAATATTCCAGGGGTGGAAGAAATTCCAAAGACTTAACAGAATTAGCAGATCAGTATTTAATGCCTAAAGTCAAGTAATCATAGTTTTCTCTATCTCTTCTCTTTATGAGGAAACTCCCATGTATAACATATTTCAATATATATATATTGAAATTATCCAACTTGCAAAGAAATTAAAGACACAATGACAATGTTACTTTTACAAAAAATTGATCCTATTATTTGTATTTCATTTCCAAATTTTAGTAGATCATACTCCATCACTGGAATGTTTGTTCATACAACCATCAAAATGAAAAGGCTACTTTGTGGGGGTATTGATCATTTGCAACGTACGATTGTTTTCTGGTGGAGCTATCTCAATGAAACATCCTCTGCTTACATCTTTTATTCTTCTGAATAGTAGATTTTTTTTCATTTTGTAGGGATTACTGCGTTTGAAATGGAGTATGGCCACTGGGTTGAAGAGCAAAATAGACAGATTTGTGAACTTAGAAATGTACTGCAAGCTCATATAACTGATATAGAGCTCCGTATACTTGTAGAAAGCGGCTTGAACCATTATTACAGTCTTTTCCGCATGAAAGCTGATGTTGCCAAGACTGATGTCTTCTATTTGATTTCGGGCATGTGGAGAACATCTACGGAACGCTTTTTTCAGTGGATAGGAGGATTCCGTCCATCAGAGCTTCTACTTGTAAAATATAGTTCAATAAAACTATTGTGTGAAGAAGGCTTATTTGTTTTTGGTTACTGACCATTGACTTTGATAATATATAACACAAATACAGGGCTTTAACACTCAAGCATCAATTCCAGATCACTAGAAAATCCACCATGATTTAATGCAGCATCGCGTGACCTTTAAATTCAAGAATTGTGAAACTGCTAATTTTGTTTTTACAGATTCTCATCCCTCAACTTGACCCCTTGACTGATCAGCAACTTATAGATGTTTGTAACCTTCGTCAATCTTCTCAGCAAGCCGAAGATGCTCTCTCACAAGGAATAGATAAGCTCCAACAAACCCTGGCTCAGAGCATAACAGAAGATCAATTAAGTTCAGGAAGCTACCAATCTCAGATGGCTGCTGCTTTGGAGAAATTGGATGCACTCGAGAGCTTTGTGAACCAGGTAATATTTTTCTGTTTGCCTGCAAGTTAGCTTCTATCATTCTATGGACTTTAATTTATCCAAGTCCTTTCATGCTTCATGAGTAATTCTTTGTCTTAACTTCTATGAACCTCATTTCAGTCAATGAGAAAAGGAAGAGTAAAAGGTAGAAGATTTAACATTAAGATGGTTCTTACGAGACTCTAAAATTTAACTTTTTCATTCAATTTTTAGCTTCCAATTGTAGATTAGGAAAAATCTATTCTTTGTCTGTAACGGGAAATGTAAGTGAGACCTTATGTTTTCACTACTCTTATCTTGTCAATCTCTTCTTTAGCCATTACTGGAACAATTTCTCAGGTGCTGATTAAACATTTGAACTAGTAATATATGAAACTATTATTGATTTTGATAGGAAATTCTACCCAGCATATGGAGTAACAGTTTTGATTTCAGTGCACATAATAAATTCTGTGTATTTCCCCAATTTCTCCCATGTTCACTGAATTATGTTGGTACTCTACAAAACAGGCAGATCACCTTCGACAACAAACAATGCAGCAAATGTACCGGATCCTTACAACCCGCCAGGCAGCTCGAGCATTACTTGCCTTGGGGGAATATTTTCACCGTCTTCGTGCACTTAGTTCCCTTTGGGCTGCTCGGCCTCGTGAGCCTGCCTAGTCTACAAAGGTACAACCCTCAAAAGCATCTCATATAGGCTGTATCCGCAAGAAGTTCGAGTGTCGGCTGCTAAGGGAGTGGTACTTGTAACTTGTGTTGCAAGACAACATTTGATCTGTTTGTAATCTTTGGCTACTCATACACGAAATGAAAGATGTAAATATAAATCGTATTGCTGCATGTATGAAGAAGAAACTAGGTGTAAACAGTTGATCTCTGCTGCATGTTGTACAGTATATCATTAGACAGCTAGATTCCAACTGCGGAAGTTTGAAAGTATTGCTAGTGCTTGTATAATCTTGAATGATTAATATGGTTTCCAGCATGCTACGAGTTATTTTTTTATTTTTTTTTTCAAGAGGTGTTTGTGGAAATTCTGTACGTTGGACTTTTGACATATGTTTTCCAAATCACCTGTGTTTTATAGAAAATACCAAAAACTGTCTTGTGGTTTGATTTGTTAACGATAAAGTTAATTGTATTATATGCTACTGGCATGAATTTGATACAAATAAACAGATTCAGGTTGATAGTATAATATTAAACGATGGATACAAATGCATAATAATAAATAATAGTATTGTGTTATGTTTGAATTTAAAGTTTTTTATATAAAAATTCGTTAATAATTCAATTAATTACTTGAATAATTATGTCATCTAAACTTATTTATAATTTAATAAAAAATTATATTTTTTATATTTTTTAAAAAATATTTACTTATATTTAAATAAAATTTATTAGCATTTGAGTAAAAATTATTTTTAATATTTTAAATATATATATTAAAAAACTATGTTAAGTAGGTGATATAATTATAATTTATTTAATTTATTTAATAATTATATTAAATTAATATTTTTTAATTTTTAATATAATTATTAAACGAATCAAATTTAAGTTAATATCAAAGATATTATATTTTTATTTAATATGACATGAATAAAGTGCATGTAGTGACTTAAATTATCTCCTCTAATTATATTTTATATGTAGGACTCCATCACACACAACTCAAGACTTTATTGTTACTAAGTGGCAATTTCTATTTGTATATAATGTACATCAAAAAAATATATATATTCTCTAATATGAATGTTAGTATAATACAACAATAATTTAGTATATTATTATTGTATTTAATTGGTAATAATATACTAAATTATAACAATTCATATTCTCATGGTGTTTTGATTAAAAAAAATAATTCATTTTACAAGCCCAAACTTAATTATGGCCCATTGCAAAAATAAAACTTAATTTTAACTATAAAAAACTACTTATAATCAAAATACCCTTCTTTACAATTTTTACAAACTTTATTTGTTTCAAAATACATCATTTGTTTTGTTTCTTAAAATTGTTGAAAGACGTATTGAAACTGTCGAGAGAGGCAATGAAAAACAAACCAGGCTGCCACCATCCCACTCTTGTTGTCGCCAGTGACAGGAGACCCAAGATGGCACCGCGAGAGGAGAACTGAAACCTCGCCATCGCCTGGAGAACCAAAATGTCGCCGCCAAGATGAAACTGAATCGTCGTCACCGATAAGAAACTGAACCTCCGTCGCAGTTAGCTTTCTCTTCGCTTGCGAGACCAAATTCGACCGCGAGGAGATTCGAAACTTAGCCAGCTTACTATTTGCCCAAAAACTCAATGCACCGCCGTGAATAGCTTCACGCGCTGCTGTTATAAGCCTCACGCTCCACCACTTTAACCCTTCTTTCACGAGACTGCTCCAAGGTTTGTATTTTAAGTTTCTTTGATATATTATCTTTCATTTCTTTAGTCTTTTGATTTCTGGTTTGAGTTTGTAATTTTTTGTTTAAATTGGAACAAATTGTGGTTCCATTATTACTATTATATTGTTGTGATGATCTTTGAGATGATATTTATAATGATGTTTGTGATGATGTTTTTGATTGACATAGAAAGTGCCGAAATTTCAAGAGAACGTGGCAGCTCGACAATTCAAAAGGTCGAGACAACTGAATTGTCAAGAGGAGCGACCTATGTGAATATGAGCCAATCCAAGAGCAAGGACCATTGTCCAAAAACAATTCAATTGTGCCGATCTTTTGAATTTATTAATTATGCATCTTTTTATTTATTTTCTTATTTTCTGACAGATTTTGATAATGCCTCAATTTCTTTTGAAAATATGTGGATATATATATATATATATATATATATATCTAATGTATTCATGCTATTATAAAATATTAAGTGCACCTACCATGATTTATAGTCATCAAATTCAAACACAAACAGAACTAAAAACAAACACACCCTCAAACTCTCATGTTACATTAAGGATATTCGTGTTACATTAGTCACATTTACAAATACCATTGACTACAAAGAAAGTATATCACTTGCCTCAAAATAAATTTTCTATAACTTTGATCAAATACAAGACTAACCAGAAAAACATTCATGCATGCGAAGGTCGACACCAACACTGTCTTGGCTATACAGTACAAAAAAAAAATACACGGTATTTATATTTATATGTATACATATATGCATGTTTTCTCAATATAATTGATTAATTGTGCATGTTTATTATTTTAGATTTATACATGGAAGAACGAGGCGGTTAAGCAACTTATGTCAATAGAAGGTTAAAGTTGAAGATAGAGAAATTTTTTCAAGCGTGGTTCATGTGTTTGTTCTACATAAGGGTTCTAGATGCATGAGAAATTGACTGTAATATAACTGGACCTATTCAAAATGACTTGCATTGGGGGATTTCTAGAGTTACAGAAAATTACATTTTCAAGGCAACTTGTTCACAATGTGCTTTTTTTGAGAGAGGTTCACACAATAAAGGCAATTATGAAAATTATATCTGATTTCTTATTTTTAATCAGTTGATTAGTTTCTCGAAGTTGGAATTTGGATTGACAACCAAGCTAAACATTGACCACTACCCACATAATAGGAAGAGTCAAAACAATAGCAAGGATCATCGATTGTATGATAAATATTTCAACGAGAACTGAAAGATAAGACAAAAATAGTTAGACGATTTGATTTATAATACTGATTTTCAAGGTACTGTTGACTTAAATGCAGTGAAACTAACATTGATTTATTTTATTTTATTTTTTGTTGAGTAATTTTTGTTCAAGAGGAACACTCGTAGCAAGGTTGACATGTTTGTCATACAATTAGTTAATGATGTACATGCGTTCAACGAGTATCCACGGAAGATAATTGCACGAGCGTTCACCTTCAAATCCCTGTATAGAATTTTGATTAGAAAGGTGAAGAAATTCAAGACTTTACACGTTGTTGACCCAATACACGAAGTTGATCATTATAATTTGGAGGGTTGTCTCATTATATTTCATGTATGTTTGTGATGTTCAGCTAAATACTTATTAATTTCATTGTTTGTGATTATTTTTTTGTTTCTTCTTGTAGTTGTGGTTATTCAAGGCAATACCCATATACAGGAAAAGGTACAAAATTTCACGGGTAGACAAAACTACTCCTCTTATGTTGAAGTGAAAAACAAAGAAGATTATGAGATATATGACTCTCAACAACATTAAAATAAAATAAAAAATGTTAGTCAGAAGTTAATAATTAAGTGTTTTCAAAATAAATAGACATATCGAATAAAATATTGCAATTTCTTAATTGTGATGTTGCAAACAGTCAATGAAGTTTTGTCACCATCGCTTGTAAAAGAAGTTTTGTCGTACGTCATCCAGTTATGGACTATTAAGAATGCATTGAAGTTTTGTCACCTTCACTTGTAAAGAAAGTTTTGTCATATGTCGTCCAATTATGGACAATTAAGAATGCAATGAAAGTTTATGCAAGGGAGGTATCATTGTCTTCGTAACATTGATTGGGCTAGTGGCAATGATGGAGGTGGTGGCAATGTAGAGGTGGTGTCGATGACGTTGACGAGGAACATATTAACATTAATATTAACACAAATCCCACTCCCAATCCACGTGATGATGTTGGATTCAATTCATTAGTTGCAGTATAATATACTTAAATTGATTGTATAAATATATTTACAATCGTACTTAATCTCATTACATGTGAATTATTTACAGAGTTTATTTGGATTAGATTCACTATTCTTTCACCCCACAAATAGTTGAGTAAGAAAATAGGGTATGATATGTTATATGTTTTTCAATTACAACAATCATTAATAGACTAGACATTTTTTAATTACTATATATACATGTGCTTATTTACAACCATCTCATCATAGGCTTATCGATAGAATTTACAAGACCCTCATACGTGACCATAGTCGACTTGAGAGACCCAGTATAGCATAAGGCTTATGCACAGCTCTAATTCTATCATGTTTTGCTAAATTTTTGCATAATGTTCAATAATTTATATGCGCACAATTTACTCACAGTCATTGCAGCCTAAGTGCGACATTTGATCAATACATGAGACATTGTTAAGAGATTAAAGGCTATGTGGTTGGATATGCAAAGTAGGCTCGATCGACATGAAAAGTTGTTTTGTGAAAAAATAAACCTTGCCAGGTAACAATTCATTAAGGAGGCACAATACTTAAGGTGTGAGATTTGCAGATGGTTCAAGTCATTTTCCTTCAATAAACACACCAATAAGTTGGGAATTCGCTTATCGATGGCCATTGGTCAATTCATCTGACAAATAAGTATGCTCCAAGTCAAACTGTCTCACTTGATAATAACTATGATCTTGTATCAATATTACCTTCACACACCATTTACATCTATCGTACACACATCTATTCTTGGAACGATCCATTGTAGTCCTATGAATTTTAAACTGAAAGTTCTTTCTCAATGCAAGCAAATTTAAATCCCTGAGCAAACTATTTTTCTTACGATAAAGTTTTCCAACCATCACTTTACCATCATCGAAATTAGAGGCATACATAGACTAGAGCTGATCTATTGATGATAGATCACGTTTTTTGCATCTAAATGAGGTTTCCTTGGCTCTGATAAAAATTATACATTGTCATTTGGATGTTGGAACAATCTTTATTTATTTCTTCATTAGGAATGTCACTTAGCCCATATGTAAGAAGTATATCATCAAAGTATGTTTCTTTGTCACTAACTTTGGGTTGCTCAAAATAAGGATCTTAATTATAGTATTACGATTAAGCGGCTTGTTCAACTGGAATAGTAGTACATGGAAGTAAGATATGTTATATTGCAAAAAGTGTCTCACTAACTTGGTTACTATCACTTGAAGAAACAAACGGATTCACAAAAAAAATGATTATCCCAAATATACAAGTAGGTGTGTAGATTGTATTAGAATTTGACAATCCAATGTGATAAATAGAGGAGTTAATCCACCAAATTTTGAGACATCGTTATTGATTGTTAGGAAAGAATCCACATCTATATCAATTCATATATCCATCAATCTTGCAAGTAAAAGGGATAAAGGCATCCAAGATTTAAACATTACTTTCATGTTAATACTAAATTCTGTTGACTTTATCGAAAATAAATAGTATAACTTATCAAGGAGTTTTTGATAGTTAATATTTCTTGCAATGTGAAATATTCAACTTTTATCACTTTTGTAAATTTTTGCATCGATCAATGAACTCTCTCACAATCCTCCAAAGTAAACCATGATAGCAACTTGATCCATATCTGTAACAATATTAAAACAATTTCATATTAAACTTCATAAAATTTTATCTATAAATGCAGTGTAATATATTTGGAAAAAATGCAAAATTGGAATCAAAAAACGTTTCTAAACCTTTCTTTGAGAATCTCAGTATTTCATCGAATTTCTTAACAATTTGTCAAAAAATCTGATATTTTCCCAATTCTACAATTCAAATTCTACATTTTTCTAGATCTTGCTTAATCTAAGTTAATTCATAAAATTTTATTAAACTCGTTATTTACATACATTATTAACATCACATTGCATGAATAATGTAAAAATTACACATTTTACTTAATCAAAATTGTAACATAATAATAATAATTTCACTCGCTTTTGATGCTAAGAGATTATTTTGCACTAAAGAGAATAAAATGATATGAATTGCTCTTATATTCTTTTTCTTTTCTTTCCTTCTTTCTTCTTCTTCTTTCTTTCTTTCATTCTTCTTCTTCTTTCTTTCTTTCATTCTTTATTTCTTCCTCAACAAAATGTGAGGTGTTATAACTTTACAAATTGAAAAAATGGGTTTTATTTTTGCAACTGGCCATAATTAAATTTGGGCTTGTAAATTGGGTTATTTCATCTAAAACAATGCAGGACTCTTGGGTAATTTACAGGGCGCGAGATGGGCACATTGGTAATATTAACCGTTCCAACTGTCAAGCGGCCTGAAGCCTAACCGCCACAAATTTTCCGGGTAAAAATAAAAATTTTAAATTAAAGAAGAAAAAGAAAAGCAACAAGCAGAAGCAAAAACCGAAAATGAAATTTTTTAAAAAATAAAAATAAAACAAAAAAACTGAAATTCGATCGTAAGATTCATTGTAAGAACCCCATTTTTCTTTTCTCTTTCTTCACGTCTTCAACCTTAATTAGTTTTTTTTTAATAAGATTAAAAAGAAAAGAGCATAATCTGGTTTTAGAATTCGATTGAGCTGAAACCAAGCATGAGCAGCAATTTGAGAACGATTTGTAGACCACAAATGATGTTCACTTCCCTGATAAATTGCAGGGACCATGCTCGCTCTTTAATTAGGGCTTCATTTGGAAACCCTAACTACAAACCTCGATTATCTCCTTGGTTCGGCTCTAGGGAATTGAACCGGACCGAGTCTTGGTTTCGCGTCAATCAGAGAAGGACTGTTGTTAGCGCAGCCAATTGGGCCGATCAAAAATCTCCCTACGATACTCTTGGTAATATGAAAAATTAATATTTTTTTTTCCTTTAATTTGATGTTTTAAATACCTGATTCAAGCTCCTTATATGTTTACTGATAATTAGTAGTGATTTTTAGGAGAGAATGAAGTTCAAATGAGTTAATAAATTTAGTTTTGATGTTTTGAAGCATATTTTGTTACTTTAAATCTAACAAATTCTATCCAAAAATTCCGTGAATAGTATCCAATTTTATGCAGGTGAAAGTGTTTTTGGGAGAAAAGGGAAAATTCTGATTCCAAAAGCACTTTTGTCTCTCTGCATGAACTAAAGACTAAATTCTGATTCAAGTGTTTTTAGCTATTTGAGGGCGTTTTTGATAATGCCATAGTCACTTTTAATGCACTCTAAATAGAATAGTTTTCTAGAAAATCGAATAATTAGATGAGAGATTTATTCTCATTCTACTCTACTCTTTATTTAATCCGTTATATTTTATTGGTTATGAGTAATTGAGTACTTAACCATTTCTAGTGCAATTTTTCTTTCATAAAATGCAGAGCTAGAAAGGGATGCTGATGAAGACAAGATAAAGGTTGCCTATAGGCGCTTAGCTAAATTCTATCATCCAGATGGTATGTGACTACTTTTTTACCTTGTACACTTCAAAATTTTGTGCTTGTTATTGGACTTTGAACTCATCTAGTCATTTTTCATTTTTTAAGTCTATGATGGTAGAGGGACTCTTGAGGAAGGGGAAACAGCTGAAGCTAGATTCATCAAGATTCAAGCTGCTTATGAGCTGCTCATAGATGAGGAAAGACGGAGGCAATATGATATGGATAATCGCGTCAACCCAATGAAGGTAACACTTGTACTTCACTCATCGATATTTGTATCGGTTGATTTATAGAATGAACATTGTAATGTGTGATTTTGATTTGCGCTGCAAATTAATATGTTTTATGCTCCCCCTTTTTTTAATAATAAAAAATAAAAATAAAAAGACAATTGATAGCCTTTCAATTAAGAATTTGAATTTGTATTTTGACTTCTATGATTGGACATACTTTTAATGAATGCCATGGAGTTGTATCTACTCTCTTGAATACTAATTGTAGAATTAAACTTATTCCTAGGTACTTGATGAATCCTGACAACAATGCATGATCTCATGAGTTTTTAAGATCAGTGAGAAATAAACTACAGAAAAAAATTTAACTTGAATATAATCACTGGCAAACCAGTGATTAACCAAACTCATTTTTAGCGTGCTTCTTCTGTCTGGGAGAGTAGAAATTTGATTGTGCTTTGCTATTGTCAGTTCAGTCTTTTTTTTGGTAATTAACTAGTTATTAGTTACTTCTCAACTTCACCCCTTAAATATGGCATTTTCATGTTTATTTTTCTGCCAGGCATCTCAAGCATGGATGGAGTGGCTTATCAAAAAGCGAAAAGCTTTTGATCAGCGAGGTGATATGGCCATTGCGGCTTGGGCTGAGCAGCAGCAGCTTGAGCTGAATCTTCGTGCACGCCGTCTTTCTCGTTCAAAGGTATTTAAGTATTTTGAATTTTCTCTTGTGGTTTAAATAATGGTCTAGACCTACCTAATTCTTTACTTGATTTTCTCCTTTTTTAAATAAAATTTGTGTACCATCGTACTTCTTAAGGTTAGTTGTTAACTGATATAATAAAGTAAAAGAGTTTATTAACTATTGTAAATATTTCTTCAAATCTTAAGGATCTTGGAAGCCTTAGCTCTTAGAGGTGGAGATATATCATAAGCGTAAATTAGAACCATGGTATCTGTTGGTATTTTGGAAGTATTTCCATTGTTATTAGTACCTCAAAAATGTTGTCACGGTTGTAGACATTCCTATTCAAATGCAATCAACGCCTTTCAGTCATTTCACTCTTTGCTCAAACAATTGGAGCCATTTAGTACTTTTCTCATCTCCATGTCTCAACAAATGCATCTCAAATTCTTGTGATTGAATTACAGGTTGACCCAGAAGAAGAAAGAAAAATTTTGGCCAGGGAAAAAAAGGCATCAAGAGAGTATTTTACCAACACTCTGAAGCGACATACACTTGTGTTAAAGAAAAGGGACTTGATGAGAAAAAAAGCTGAAGAGGAAAAGAAAAAGGTTATCAGTCAGCTTTTAGCCGCGGAGGGCCTTGAGCTTGACACAGATGATGAAGGTTGACATAGACAATGAAGCAGCAAAGTATGCAATGTTGCTCACGTTGGCTATCCACTCTGTGTTATACAATACGTTTTGGAGTGTCTCCAAGAGACATACTAATACATGTCTATTTTGTACAAAAAAGAACAAGAATTTATAATAAAAAAATGTACATAGCAACTGCTACCAAATTTAGAATGAATGAAAAATTCTCTATTCAGGAACACAGTTCTCTCTCTCTCCATTAGGAAGAATTATACCGTATGGCCGGTGAATAGACCTCTTGAGCACAAGCTGTTTTCAGTCCTTCATTTCTACTTTCTAGAGAAGGTAAACCAAAGTAGACAACGAAACTTTGGCATTCAGAATTGTACCCATTCTAAATGAATGTGATCCAAATCCAGAGAATAACTATTTTAAGCAAATAAGAAAGCTAATGGATAACTTTGTCCACGAGCTCTTGGTGGTCCAGGCATGATAGCTTGATTGTTAGAGGGGTACTGTAATGAAATCTGAAAACCCTGTATTTTGTTTCTTAGCAATTGCACCAGTGTCTGCATGCCAATGCCCACGAGGCTATACAGACATAACATTGTGTTAGGTCTCCAGATTACAGAAGCGGATAAAACTGTCCCACATCAACTATGCAAAAGAGTCAATGTGTTTTAAGCTTCATTTGATATTGAGGTCCCACATCAACTATGCAAGAGAGTCAATGTGTTTTAAGCTTCGTTTGATAATGAGATGTGATCGACTTTTGAACAACTATTGTGGAATTGATGAACTAAATTTCAAATATCAGAAAAAAAAAATGAGCAAGCCTCACTAGATGATGGTATTACCAAAAACACTAAATTCAGTAAAAGCACCACAATTCTAAATGAAGCCTTAATCATTCTCTACATACATGCAAAAACATTGTGCAAGCTAAAATTAGAATAAAAGAATATATATTTATTTACGTATTCTTCCAGAAAAGATAATAAAAGAAAAAATTTTACGATGCTTTCCTTAAATCCCTTGTTAGTAACTAGTATGGAATCATTCTAGAAAACATCCCTTGTTAGTAACTAGTATGGAATCATTCTAGAAAACCAAGGTGACGATAGAAACCTTATTCTCATTGTTCAATACTTCTTCCAGACTGAACAAAGACAGAATAGAACAGTCTTTCCCCAAAGATACATGGATTGTTTCCAACAGCAAAATCCGCTTAGCTTTTGAGTTGCTGAAGATTGTAAGGTACTTCCAGAACAGTTAAGAAATGATAATTGGTAAAACCTTTTTTTCAAGCCAGAGAAAAAAAAGCTTATACAACACAGAAAGAAGCTTTGTCAACACTTAGGCTTGAAAGAATTCAAAAACTAGGAACATGAAAAGAAGGGTAATTTGACAATAGTGTTGTATTGTATATGTCACCTATAGTATGTTGTTTGCTGTGTTAGAATCCTTAATGTAAGCTGAATGTTTGTTCACGAGTAGTTTAATCAGGGGATTTTCTACATCAGAACCAGCCTCAGTCTTGTCTCGATAAACTGGAATCTTTCCATTATTTGTGACAACTACAACCTCCTCTTTGCGGGTCAAGAGCTCATTTGCTACAACTGCATGCATCTCATACTTTTCGAGAGCCATATCAGCCTTCTCTAAGAGAATCTTCGAATCTGTTTCAAGCTGAGTAAAGCAAGGGAAAACACAAAAGAGGGGATAAGGGCATATTTTTCAACAGTATCATTATATTTCAATTTCATAAAATTTAGTTGGTAAGAGATCCCAATGTGAAAGTACAACTGCATTGTCAAAAGAGAGGAAAATTTATGCAGATCCACTTTTGTTAAGACAGGACATGAGGAAGGCACACTAATCATTATGTCGTTTCCGGTCCTTTACAACTCAAAACTTATTCCACTGAAAATATACATAAATATATAAATTTTTCTTATTAACCTAGCATTTGTGACCAGCCTGCATAAATGCCCTGAATGACCCACTCATAATTGTTTCAGGTTATCTTGTCAAGTCATTCAGAGATTTAACTGTTATGGGGCAACATATGTTACCATTCAAAAAGCTCTTCTAACAAAAGACTTATGATCCCAAGAGACGAGCAACATTAAAGTATCAGTAGCATATTTCCTAACCTTAAATGATATGCAAAAGGCCATGGGAGCCCATTCTTTCCTCAGCACTGAGAGCATTTTTGGCACCTGCACAAGTTGCATGTCCAAAGGACCAGAGCCTGACTGAATTTTGTGCTCTGCCTGCAAAATAACCCAGCTTTTACTAAGCAATAAAGGGGTACATAGTTTCAAATTTCAGTGACTTAATCATCCAGTACACTGAAAATAACTTGTGGCCCAATTTCACCTTCATGTTACCGAATACATAAGTAACTCTCTTAAGAATACTTTCTAGACTTTAATGGGCCAATTCAAGTACTCTTGGACCACATTTGGTACCTAGTTAAAAGTAAAATAAAAACTCATCCATTAAACTCCAAAAAGAAAATACTCAGATCTCACTTTCATTTTGACACTCGGACCCATCAGATAAGCGGGAAATAAAATCAGAAGTTGGTGTTTATAAATGCTGCTAAAAGACAAGCTTACCCTTCATGGATGCAAGTATGACTTGTCAGTGACTCACAATATCAAATGTGAGAACAGCATATCTATTTCTCAACTCCCTGTGTGATCTACTGCCATTTTCATTGGGAGCAACTTTAGCTTCCTAAATGCTTAACTTCCACTTATACTAATTAGAAAGGTTGTTAATTTCCTCTATTATGTGTATTTGTGACATTTCATCAAAATCAAAGAGATGCACAATTTTGAGCAGAACACCTTGCTTCTTGTGCTTTAAAGACCAGAACAGTGGGACTTTCCCAGGGACCTACAAGATCTACTTTTCCTGAACACCAAATGCAAATTTGTAATATGCCTATTGAAGCATTACCATGCTCTTCCATGGAACATAGAAATCAGAAACAGCTGCAGCAAGATAGAATATAGCACACGGCCCAATACTCCTAATAGAAACAGCAACCATCTGCAACATCTGCTCATAATACAAGACCAAATATTCAATGAGTAGGAGAAAACTTATAGAACAGGAATTCTTAGAAGTCTTTATTGCAATCAGATTATCAGAAATATGCTTTCAAGAAATGAAAGCTAGACTGCATCGAGAAATATCAGCCAAGCTAAGAAGAAATGCAGGAAAGAAAATAAAATGATAAATAAATACTAAGATTGATTCATCATTGTCATATCTAGCACACGCAAACCAAATAATCCAATAGGAAGAGAAATATGGAGTAACCAAAGTTCTCACTCCAAGCATATCTTATTTGCACTATACCACAATTAAGCAAGACAATTACTCTTCGGTGATTCAAATGAAAGATCTGTAGTACTAAGGTCATTGGATTGATTATTTTATTCAGTTGATCCCGGAGAAACATCTAATATGCCAATAGTCTGCAGTCCCTACTATGAGATCTGTTAGATGTTTACAAGAATATACCATAATCTTACCTGAAAAATAATACAACCAAAATATAATCAATCTATGCAATTGATTTTCAATAAACCAAGATCCTTTCCATTCAGAGGGAAAAAAAAGTTAAAAAGCTTTATTTGTTTACATATGCCAAAGACTATGATGACATAAAAGAACTGATCTCCATCATGGAATAAATATCACTTAGATTCACACCAAAATTGAGAAGGAGAGTTCACCATACTAGTATTTTGATCATGGATATCAAAGAAAAAAAAAAACAAAAAAATAAAAATAAAAGTTGATTGAAGCAAACCTGAAGATACTCGAATATTGTAGTAAAGGGGAGTTTCAACAGAACACCTCCTGCTACTGCCTGCAATAACATGGGACTCCAAAGTGACTCATTGTTGAATTGCTTTAGAATTTTGAGTTCATCAAATTAAGATAGAGAAAAAGGTCAATAGTGAAGAGAAGATAAAATCCAAAACAGTTAAACTAGTAAAAGATATTAGTTTGTCCGTACAGCATGATGATCCCTAATAGCACTCTTCACAGCTTCAGAATGAGGTTGGCTAACTGAAATATTAGACATAACCCGATTAACCTTCTTAGTGGTGAATTATAGAACAGCATTTAATGCAAAACTTCAAGAAAAAGGCCCTACTGGGTACAAAATAAAAGGCCTCAACCAAAAGCTAGACCATCAATACATAACATATAAATACACCTAAATAATCAACTCGGCCAATGAGAACTAAGTAGCAATCATGATTCAAGATCATATTCAAAGAAGATACGAACCTTGAATAGTTGACTCATCAGTGACTTCAAAGCACTCAAGAAATGCATTATCAGGTAGAGACCTGCAATACGGATGGCAGGTTCCCCTTCATAGAAAATAAACAAAAATTAAAAGAAAAATCCACAAATCATCCAAAATTCAGAAAACTATGCTCAACTAAGTTAAAGACTAACCTCCGGTGCAAGAAAATAACGGCGTATCCAGCCTTGATAAAATACCTAAAAATTCAATTTTAATATCATAATATATTAAAAAGCAGGAAAGAATTAAAATATTAGAGATTTAAATGTGAAAGATTAATTGATACTAAGCGGAAGTACTCTGTAGAGGCGGCTCCTCTATGGCCAGAGCTGAAATTATCAATGTAACGAACACAGCGTTGCTCCAATGGCACAGTGGTGCCGCCAGACGTCACACACACAACTCTTCTAGTCCCTTAGGGAAATAAATTTCATTTAAAAAACACAATGAAATCGGCAAACGCATAGCATACAAATAGAAATTCGAGATTATTAATAGCGATAATCTGTTCTTGCCTGATGGCGAAGAATTCAGTTCAATGAATTCCTCCAACTTCTCGCCGATTCCGGCACGGTCTTTGAGAGGCGGAGCCGAGTCGAAAAATGATTCAATTTCCGAAAACAGCGATGAATCCATTTCTCAATTACCTACAAATAAGTAAAAATGAAGTCATGGAATTGCAGCAGTGAAAGAATAATAATAGAGTCTAAAAACGACATTGAATTAGGGATTTAACTTTGGAAGCGGAAAGTACCAAATACAAGTGCAACAACAATTATTGAATTGGCTTGATTTGTGGCACAAATTTTAACAGCAGTCAATTCCCGCCGCAACGCATCGCAACACAGCTAGCTTAATTGTAATAATTAAATGAGATAGATCAGTAACCGCGGCATTAATATTTGATTTTTTTCTGGTCATTTTCTTAACAAGCAACAAATGAAAATGGTTGTCGTTTCATTTAATTAATAACCCAAAGAAACAGAAAAAAAAAATAATAATAAACCCAAAGAAAAAAATAATAATGACCCAAAGGAAAAAAAAATAACCAAGTTTAAAAAGAAAAAAAATAATTTTAAAATAAACAAATATTTATTTTGTAATATAAAATTATAAAATAAATATAAATTTGCTCAATCAATCAATAATAGAAATTGTGAAATCCATTAATTACAATATTAATATATTCTTAAAATAATATTAGGATCAATTATAAGTTTGTGTGCCTTGTGAATTCTCACTTAATTTATTCTTAAAATAATATTAGAATCAACTATAAATTTATGTATTAAACTTATGTATCTTTGAAGTGAATAGGGAGAATTCGCGAGATTGTTTTTATCGACAAAATAGTTAAATCAAATTTGACGTAATGAAAATAAATATAGTATATAGTTAAACATGAAAAATCGGAGTCCTGCGTAATTAATGAAGTAATATTAATGTAGTTAATATAATAAAAGGTAAAAAAAAAATAACCTAAAGGAAAAATAATTATTATTATAATAATTGATGTAATAAAAGGTAAAAAAGGAAAAATTATAATAATTATAATAATTTGGTTTAAAAAGAAGACCGAAGATTGAACCAGACGTGGATCGAACACAGAACCTTCTCATCTAGAGTCAGACGTCCTATCGATCCACGATGATTAAACTTATGTCATACATATTATTAAACCCTATTCTCTAAATATATAGATAAAATAGTTATTGTATGACTTTCATTTTCACACATGCATTATACATGGTTAATTAATACATTAACGAAATTTAGGTAAACTTAAATTAAATTAAATGATATAAATATAATGAAATTAAAGTTATGATTGCTCAATAGTGCTTTGCCAGTAAGCTATGGTAGAGTATAGCTTTGTCAAGGTTACTCCTTTATAAGTTAAATAATTAATTTTATATTTATATTATATTAAGATATTAAGAATAAAAAAAATAAATATTTATTTTATATTCTTATAATTAA
>JAXCLQ010031168.1:0-19718 GCA_035584115.1 Cedrela odorata | reverse complement strand
ATAGACGTTATAAGCCTAGATAAATTAACAATTAATTTATTCTTAATTAACTCTTTAATCAATAAACCATTTATATAGACTTAGAGTAGCATTTAACAATACATCATGATCTTCAATTGATAAAAAATATTAATTCATGAAACCTATTCCGTAAATGATTACTGTATGATGCAATTCTTTCGTCATAATTATATTTTACCTTAATCTAAAGTATAGAAAGTGTCAATTCCAATAATCATAGTTGGAGTAATATTTTTTAATCTGATAACTTGCAAACTAGAGATTTTGAAACTCCTTTCATAACTCTTTTACCATCGTCATGGGTTTACGTAATCACTTATGTAATACACTCTTAAACTAGAATGTCTTTTCTAATTATTAAGAGTGATGAATCATTCATTGATCCCTCATAACCTACATATGCTTATTATATTATCCAATCACTACCTTAAGTGCAATCCCTCATCGGACAACAAAGATATAATTTAAAAGCATATATGATTCATATGCTAGATACCTCGAGATCTCAAGTCAAAGGATCAATTATACTATTGCTACAAAGAGAATTACCAGAGATACGTAGATAATCACTCTATATGAATTCTTTTGTGGGTTAATTCTATGTACTTATTTTCTAATAAGCATCCAAGTGTTAGATTAAGTGAACACATTCACTAACAGTCTAGGAGATCGACTACCTACTCCACTAATATTGCAATCATAACACATGCTAGGCTGAATTGAATATATCAATGTCTTAGTACTGATAATCCTACAACTATGAATATTTAAGAATAACGAGATCTCATATATTTGACTCATTTTAAGTGTTATTCTATGAATTTTATCATATAAGAAATATTAAATATAAAACAAATGCATATAGATAAAATTGCTAATATTATTAATCGGTGTAATAATGTGATTTTATATGTAAGTCCGATTAGACCTAAAGCATATCACTAACAATTTGTCCATGTTGTTCAATTTATAGAGAGTGTTTTATCTTTCTCTTCATTTTTTTTTTTAATTTAATCAAGACATTCTGGACATACATTCTTCTAAAGAGTAGGGAAGAAGTAAAATGAGTTTAAACTAAATTATTTTCAATTTTGCAGCTGGCCACTTTGGGGTTATGCCATAATCTGCATCTTCATAAATATTCATGGTAAATCATTGATTATTTGCGATGCAAATATTTACATTCTTTAAAACTATATTTCATAGGATAAAGGAGTTGTTAATGTTTTGCAGGTCTAAATATTTATTTCTGGCTATCTTTTATCCCTGCCATTGTAGGTATACTCACTCTCATGTCATTTTATCCAAATAAAGAGACTTCTACATAATAATATATCTCTTTCATAACTGTACATGTCAAGCTTGTCATGGTGGTTGGGACAAAGCTTCAGCATGTTGTCTCTTCATTGGCCCTTGAAATTGTGGAACAAACAGGCCCATCTGTTGCGACTCAAGTAAAACCACGTGATGATCTATTCTGGTTTAGAAAACCAGGGATATTGTTACGGTTAATACAATTTATTATATTTCAGGTAATTAGATCATATCTTATCTCATTCTATAATACAGACTCTTGTCCACATTTGACTATAATCCTCATTCTCTTTATTGGTCATGTAGAATGCCTTCGAGATGGCGACATTCATCTGGTCCTTGGTAATTAAATCCTCTTTCCCTCTCTCTCTGGTAGCATGACAAATCTATATGGCCAGAATTTGAGAAATGTAAATTTGGCTATCAATGCAGGATGTAGTTTGATGTATACATCTTTCCTGAGGAACTTTTCTTCTATATATTTTTAATTTTAGATATAGTAGGAAAAGAGAAGATAGCTTTGCAAAATACAAAGATCAAAACGCTGACGCATTTTAGTATGTTTTGCATTTTCCAAAAACAAGATTTGATTATTTTGGCAGCACTTGTGTGGATTACTTAGTGATTTGTCCAGTGTTTAATGATGTAAAACTCAGTTCATCTCATATCATACGCAGACTAGACTTAATTAAATCCAATCATAAAGTATCATTATTAAGGTCCGTTGGATTCTTGATTTTAACCTATTTATGTACAATCATACTACATGTATGTTTGTGCAAGTGCATGTGCATGTATGTATGTGTTATTTAAGTATCTGTTAGGTCATAGTAAATTAGTGCTTAAGAATGCTCTCCTTTTTATCCTCAAGGAGTTGTTATCTTACAGATACAGCTTGAACATTTGCTAAACCTTTGAGTTTTCTAGTCCTCCATACAGCTTTATCATACTGTTAAATTGTCAACATTAACGGCATTATAATTTAGAAGCAAAAAAAATATCCTTTTTTATTTCGTATTTTTCCAAGAAATATTTTCTTTTTTTATAAAATAGGAAGTATTTTACAATGAAAGATTGAAGAAGAAAATCAGTGTATTTTGTTTTTAATAATCACGTGTTATGAGTAACCTAAATTCCTCTACAGTGTAGCAGTTCCATTATACTCCAGAGATTTAAACCGATAATTTTCACAAACTAATTTCTTAAACTGAATTGAGTGACTTAATAACAGTAATGTTTAGTTACATGATAATTTCTTAAGTTTTTGTTTATTTTCTATGTAATCCAACACATAACAACTGCAATGAACTTTTTTTTCTTGTATTTTTAGTGGGGTTTTAAGGAGAGAGCATGCTTCATGAAAAACCACTACATGATAATCGTTCGGCTGGCTTCTGGGTATGTTTCTATATCAACTAAGTATTTTCAAGTGACATTTTAGAGTAATGCTACTAGTTTTATGGTATAATTCCATTATCTTATTATTAATGTAGACTTGTTTAGTCAAATCAATGCAATAATGACTATGATTGTCTTGGTCCTCTGCCTCGTTTTATAAGTGGTTCATAGTAAGTAATTTTTCATTGTTACACCGATCCTTTGTGTTTCTCATTGCCATGTCAATATGACTTTCTTGTCCAACAATATTAATTACTATAAAACTAGCAAAGACTGCTGTCTGTGCTGTAATTGCAGTATTATCTTCCTATTGCAGTAATTTTTATATTTGTAGGTGCTATAATAAGTCTATCCTCCTCTTTCCATGAAAAAAAAATATATCATAGTAAGCTATCTCTGATTTACGAAATGTGCTTTCATAAAAATTGCAATCTTATTGCTACCAAAAACATATCTATTTGGAGGATAATTTCAACCAAAAATCTAATATCTGCTGAAACTCTTGCTATGTGTGCACTGGCTTTCAAGGAAAAAGAATATTTAAAAGATGATGAATTCTTAGATTACATTTTAGAGGGATTTGATACAAACTTTTAGATGGTAGTAACAATCTTATTTGTACTATTTTTGTATAAATGCAGGGTTATTGTTCAGTTCTGGTGCAGCTACAGCACAGTACCTCTGAATGTGATAGTTACACAGGTATGCCTCAAAATGTTTTACTAATGAAATATGAGCACTTAAAGTAAATTGACTTCAGTGACTTGAAAACATACATCTTGTTATTGATATCGATTGTCAACTTGAATAATTATTCATCAACTGATATGAGGCTGCATTTTGTTTTGGCCAATTCTTATGGTAACAATCTTGTCTAATATGATTTACTTCATGTCATTCTATTCCAAAAATACTTCGCTCTTTCAGTTTGCTTTACTCAATCATTAACATAAGAAAATTTCTACAAGAAAGCTGTGGTACCTACGGTATTTTCTGATAACTTGGAAAATCTCGTGCTCCAGTAACAGAGTCAATGTGAATTCATCATGTTTTTACTCTTGTAATTGGTTCACAAGCTTGGATTTTGATTCAATCAGATCTTTCTTATTTATCTGGAAGTTAACTTTCTCGGGCTAGATGTAAATGTGAAACTTAACCCAATTATTTTTATGAAAAAATGTTCCTGGTGTACTTTATCAGGAAAAAAAAAAAATCTTCCTCCAGGATCTCAGTGGTCAAATTTCAGTTTTTCTCATGATGTTTAGACCTGAAATTTCTTGTCTACTAATGAGTAGCGAATCTAGACTGGGGATAGTTTTAACATCCCATCTTTTCGACCCCCAGTACTATGTACTAAAACTGAAGCAAAATCAAATTACTGTTTGGACTTAGATAACTAGAGGAACAAGGAAATTGATGACCCTTTCCTGGCCTGGATGCCAGTTCTAGTTATAAAAAAATATTGGTAAGTAACCCTGCAATGTGTTTGAAGTCAATCTCCTAAAAGATGTTTCAATTGCTATATTATCACTTCTTAATCGGCTGCATTATCCATTAGCCAAGCTAGAGATAAACCTAGCATTTAATATATGCTAGATCTTTAATTAGGAAAATTTTGGGCCGATTGAGTAGACAGACCTTTATTTTTACCGCCTGAGAAGCTGATTAGTTTGCTGAACTTTTCAGATGGGGTCTCGTTGGAAGAAAGCTTTGGTTGCTGAAAGTGTCAGAGAGTCACTCCACAGTTGGTGTAAACGAGTGAAGGAGAGGTCTAAACATGATTCATTGCACTCCCATACTACAAGGTCAATATGTTCACTTGAATCTACAATCGATGAAAGAGATGAAATCACAGTAGCATCTGGCACCTTATCACGGAGTTCTTCCTTGGAGTCACTGAATCAGGTGACAATAACATCAACCGAACAGGCAGAATCCATTCTTCAGACTTCAGACCGACCCCAAGGTGAATTCTCATTTCGAGTAGAAGAGTACTTATCTGAAACTTTCAACAATAGAGAATCACAGCCTCCCATTACTGATGATGAAGAAGAAGATAATATAGGCAATGGAGAGGAAGGGAAAGTTGAGACTTTATCTGAGTTGTTTCAGAGAACCTGAAACATTATCTTCTCAGGTTTCTAATTATTTTCTGACGGGCTCGTCGGTTAGGCTTCATTTAGAGCATAAAAATGAAGGAAGCCTCAATTTAATTATCTTGTTAGGTGCTTCTGAACTAGATAAACTAGCGGAGAGAAATTTGACATTGATTGATTGTCAATTCTGATAAGATACAAATGAAAGGGTAAAATAATCTTGCATTTGAAAGTTGCAATTTGTTAGGCCTGGCATAAATTCCTAATTCCCATTCATTAAATTTTAAATAATAGTAATAATAATAAACAAGAAATCCAATCCCTCTTTTTCATTTCACTTATTCCTTTTTTTATTATTATTTATTAAGATGGAAGTAAATCTTTTAATACGAGTCTCCACATATCATACATGTTAATTAAGTTTGGATCTTTTTGCATCATCAATTATTCAAATTGAGACCTTTAGTTTATAGTTCATTAACCTTAAGGAAGGTTATTCTTGATCCTCCAATTTAAGTCTAATTTTAGTTCTTAGGTATTATTTTTCTTCATTTGTTTTTTTTTTTTTTTAATCATAAATTTAACTCGTTTGTAACCTATTGTGAGACATTTGTACCCTTCCAAGAGATATTACTCCAAGTTGAATGAACTAGCATGAAAGTTCATACTTTGTTACAAACCTATTGCCTGTTTACTGTTTAGTTTCCACTTATCCATGAACAAGGCAATTATGACCTTTCATTTGTAATCGTATCTAAAACATGGATGTTTATGAATGTTAGAAGAATAATAATTTAAAAAAACTAAAATTATTTTCTTTAATTTGATACTTGGCCACCTGAATACTGCATGTAACTGAATCTATGCCAAGAAACTGGATTCATTGTTGCACAAGTTCAGGAGTGAATCTCCTGTGAGCTACTTAAACATTTTGATTCTTGGCTTGGCTGGGCTATATGAGAATGAACAAATTCACGAATCATATCCTTGGAAGAGGAAAACAAAAATGAACTTTGAAGAGTTTTTGTAAAAGCACTTCTTATAGAAAGTACTTAAAAACATTCCTCAGAAAGCATTTCAACTGCATAATCTAGTGCTTTTCCAAGACACTTAAAATATTCTCTGGAAAAAAGAATATGCAAGTCTACTTAACCAAACATAAAAAAACAATAGAGAGAAAAATAAATAAATAAAAAGTCTTGGTAACTTGAAAACACTTTTCAAGAACAATCCCAGATGCAACTTCAACATAGCAAACCAGAGAAGAGAAGCAGCTTCTCAGCAAAAGAAACGATATTATTAATAAGCTAATGAAAGTACATATAAAAAACTCTTTTTCTTACTTATTTCAGAAAAATAAACAAATCATTATCCCTTGCAACCAACAGACAAGAGAATAAACAAAAACATAAAAAGAGATAAAATAGAGAAATTATTCTAAGTTAAACCACCACATCAAGCAGTGAGCTCTTCTTCCTTGTGAGTCTCAATGGTAACAGATCCTTTGGGATAAGCAACGCAAGTCAGAACCCAACCAACTTCCATTTGCTCATCGTCGAGAAAACTTCCATCAGATTGATCAACTTCTCCAGCCACAACTTTCCCAGCACAAGAAGAGCAAGAACCAGCCCTGCAAGAGTATGGAAGATCAATTCCAATCTCTTCAGCATGGTCAAGAATGTAAACATCATCTGGGCAATCAAATTCCTGCTCTCCCTCGGGTGTAATGAGCTTAACTTTGTGAACAGCCATGGCAACAACACGCCCACCTCGGTTGTTTTTCAGGCCAAAAAGAGCCTGACCACCCATATTAGGCATGGCTTTCAGGCTAGTGACAGCAGGCTTGCTTCTGATGAAAGAGGTGCTGACCATGGCGCTGGAGAGGGTGGCAGCCATTGTTACTTGGTGTTGAAGGAAGAAGAGGAGAAGAGAAAGTTTTGAGCTCTGAGTCTTTGAGTATGATGAGGAAGCCAAAGAGAGTTGGGGGAGAACTCGTGTTGATAATGGGGTGGCTTGTGGAAATAGTGTGGCTAGGAAAAGATATGGGATGAAGTGGCATGGAACTTTGTCTGCCACGTGGCAGAATATTGTGACTCACATTATCTTTTTGTCGAGAGTGGAGAGGCGTTCAGCCATTTATTGGAGAACGTGGTTGCGACAAACTTGTGACGAAGTATATTGGCATTTTATTCAGAAATCATGGGGGGTTTTCTTTTTTGAGGTTCTGTAAAAAACCGAGCCATTAACACAAATTATTCTTATTGGGCTTTTGCCTCAACACAATTACAGTGCAAATTACAGGCACAAATAAATATATAACATCAATTGCACAGTAATCTTGACACCTTATATGGATCAATTGTCAATTTGATGACGAAACTTGAACTACTCAATCAAGGGAGTACCTGTCATAAGCCACACAAACAGATTTTTACAGAAGGAAGAAAAAAACTTCAAATGTCCAAATCATTTCCTTCGGCTGATCCCCTAGTACAGGGCAATGGGTCCAGTAACTCAGTTCTTCTGCTAATAATGAAAATAGTTGTTACTTCTTTTTTTTTTTTTTTTTAAAGTTCTTCTGGCTTCAATGATATTCATTTCAATTCTTCCACAAACGCAATTAGATCTGCTTTCATCTTCACGTTTGTTGGCATATATTATGCATTTTTGTTGCACAATTTGACCCAGATTGCTGTGTTAATAATTTTGTTGAACAAAAGAATGAATTCAGAAAGATTAACAATATGCATAATATAGATGAGAACAATCGGTATGCACATAATTTTCTAACACAAAACTCATTCCCTCAAATCCCCACCCTGATATAAGTTCATTCTCCAGAAATATGCAAACAAAAACAAATTCAAGGGGAAATTAGCCATCGGTCCTTACACGGGGCACCTATATGTTAAGCGAAAGAAAGAAAAAAATAATAATAAAAATAAAAAAAGACAGCTGTCCCTAATTTCTTGTAAGCTTCCCATATTATAAAAACAATCTCTGATTTCTAACTTAAAAGGCTTTCACTTACAGCCGGGGAAAAAATTAGAAAAATCTCAGGGCTTCCACCAAAATCCAAAGAAAGAATGCATCCCTGTCATCTATCCCTGTGATTTCCGTTGGTAAATGCTAGCAGGTCCCCCAATACATTGACCTGAGGCTTCCTCTCAAAATTTTATTGTCTCAACCAAAAGTTCTCGGGGAAGCACCTCCAGGTCTATTTTAACTCGGTAACATTCTAGTCACACTTGATGTTTCTGTAGATCCTCCTCACAAACAAATTAGAGCCGAGATAACCAACAGCTCCTACACATGCAAAGAGTGTTATCAAACCATGAGAAGCAGAAGAAATAAATGCAAGTCTAAGGATTAGTACAATGTTTTCGATCAATGAAATAAAGGTTCTGACGTTGGATGAAAATTCAAGAAGTTCTATATGATTTCAAGTAGATTAAGAATCAATGATCAATGATAAAAACCATAACTGTACATACACCTGAGAAAATAATCAGTATTCCATTTTGAAAAAAGAAATAAAATAAAATAAAACAGAAAAATATAGGAATAACAGTAGTAAATAATAAACTTACCACAGAGGATCCCTAAACCAAGACAAAACATCAAAGTGTAGCCAAAATAGAAGCTGGTCTGGAAGAACCCTGACATCTTAGTCTTCACGTAATAGTAATATATTGAGTACAAATACACATAGACAGCTGTTGAGGCAGCCGAGAAGAATGACGTCCATTGCCAGTGATAGTTCTCAGCATTTAGCAAGAAATATGTTCCCACAATTGTCACACAAACAGTCACAATAATGAGAATCAGAAAAACCAACAGCATAAACCCATACACATAGTAGACCTGCCAAGAACAAAGAGCTTAATGTCAGCATGATAAGCAGTTAAGTTATAGTCTCATCAGGAAGATAGAATTATCCCTGCAAAATTATCATAGCAGGAAATTTACATCATTGAAATTTATAAATAAAATATGATTTAGCTATTTGAGAAAAATCATAAACAGCTTTTCTTTTCTAAACAAATCACCCTCCATAAATAAATCAAGTAGAGGATAAAAAAGGTGAGGGGCCCTAACAGTAAAATTATTTGGTTGGCACAGCATTTAAATCAGTCCAATTGCTTTCTGATATGTGATGCATTCAACTCCACACATAGCAACACAATCCAACCATATAGAAGGATCCCGCTTCTTTACGCCTTTAGCATCCACAAATTACCAATGAAAAGGAAAAATTGCTAAAGATAGCCAGAATGTAACTCAATATCCACAAAAAATATTAAACAGTCATTATCTGCACTAAATCACAATGTCCCCATTGTAGCAGCAACTTATGAAACATGATAAATTCAAAACTATTGGATTTATTTGTTTTATCTCTTCTTTTTATGAAGCCTGAACACCATGAAGTATAAAGTACTGAAATTCACCTTGTAATTCCAGAAGGAAGTGAAGACAAAGTACATCTCGATGAATATGCTGCCAAAAGGCAGCAGCCCTCCCATCATTGAGACCACGGAGGGTGTGAGATACCATTTCTTCTCAGGAATTGGACGAGGAATGGTCTTCACACGACAAGGATTATTGGGAGCGCCACTCCAATTTCTTCCAACAACTGTACCCAGAAGTGCTAGAGGGAAAGAAATGAAAGCCCAAATTACGAAGACAACCACCATAGTGCCAAAGGGAATAGCTGCTAGAGATCCGTAGAATATAGCAACTGTGTTCAATACAAACCCAATCCCAAAGCACATAAATGGAAAAAGTGATGCTGTGAGGATCATAGACTTTATCCAATTTTTACCTGACAAAACATAGTAGAAACAAATGTATAAACCAAGACCAAAATGAAAAGAAGAGGGAGAGAATTAGAGAACAATTGGATCAAGTCATACCCCCATTGCGTGAGTACATCCCACCACTCACATAACCAGAAATGAATGATGTAAGAGCATAAAATACTATGAAAGTAGTCACAATTGCACCTCTCCTGAACCACAAATTACATTCAAGGCATTAATACCATAATTATGTGGAGAAATATACCAAATAGTTAACAATTAGCAACTATTAACAGCATGAGTTACCAAATAACTAAAACTGTTTTTTTGTCCTGTTACAAAGGAGGAGAGGTGGTGTTAAGGTTGAAGACACTAGACTCCTATAAAGCTATCAATAAAGCTGCAAATTACATTTCATAAAATCTGAAATGTAGTAAAATTGAAGAAAATGTTTAGAGGGAAGACAGAGAGAGAGCAGTAACAGGATCCTGTGTGCCTTTACACATAATACAAATAAAACAAATTATGTTCTTTAGAAATCATAATGATATAAGCATCAACAAAACATACCCGACATACAACGTTCCCACAATTGCCATTAGAATAACGAGGAGAACAAGCAATGCGAGCTGTGCACCTGTACCAACAACTGCTGAAAGGACAACCAAATTGCGAGGAGGCCGGAAAACATCCCCATGAACAAGTTTCCAACCAGACTCCTCACTCACATCTCTTTCCTGTGTATAGTGTTCAAATAGTCAGCAGAACATGGATTGTAATAGCGTTGAATCTATTACTACTTTCTTCAAAAAAAAAAATAAATGAATGAAGATAAATAGGCCACAAACCAAGAAATAGAATATGGAAATAGACTCAAGAAAGCGTTACCAAAGTCTCTAGATCATCATCTTCCCGAGCATATTTGGCATAGTCATTTCTAAGAGTCCGCATCAATATCATTGACACCAAACCAGTTAGGAAGATAACCATCATGAATGAATTGAAAATGGAGAACCAATGGATCTGCACAAGCAATATGCATTGACAACAAATAAAATTAAGGGAAAATGAAGGAAAAGAATAATTTATCAAGCAGGCAATAATGCAGCAAAAGCAACGATAAAGAAATAATTGTTTAGTTGAAATATCAAAGTAGAGCAAGATAGCAAATGAATTGATGTCCAATCAAAAAGGAAAAGAATCACCAAGATTAATGTGTACCTGGTGCTCAAAGAAAGGGTAGTCCAAATAAACATCAAAACGACGCGCAAAAGTAACATTAGTTTGAAGCCATTTGACAGAGTATGTCATGTCCAGTGTCCTCCCCACTTCCAATGGCTTTGGGCCCTCTTGAGTCAGATTAACATGAATAATCTGCAAGGATAGAAGTAACTTTAAATGAAAAAATCGGAGACCAGATATAAGAGTAAAATGGAAACTTGGGAACCACGAACCTGATCTTTATTATATTTAACAATTATATTCTTGTGTGTGTAAAGGACATGCTTGCCATTATCACTGTTTTTATCAGGATGCAGATCACCAACAAAGCCTAAAATAACAATTAACAAAGTATTCAAGCAAGAGGTATCACATTATCTACGGACCAAAAGAAATGAACAAAGAATTATTGATTGCATACCCCATAAAGGCAGATCATCTGAACTTGCAGTCAGCAAATGGAGCCCAGAGAACATGAGATTGGAAGAGAAGCAAAAAAGGATTAAGTGCTCAGCTAAAGTAATGAACATACAAGTAAACACAAAGGACAAATACCAGCATTCTCCAGAAGCAAACATTTGCAAGTTATTCTAGTCATGAAATCAAAAGATTTACATACCCAATTAACATCATCAAGATATTAGGTTCGTAAATATGAATCCAATAAAGAAGAGATTAAAAAAAAAATTCAGTCTAGACTAAAAATCTCTACTTTGATTTACTAAACTTTATAAATAAGAACCACACCATCATGTTACCAGGCCTAACATAATTTAGCTACCAAACTATAGGACTCATAAATGATTATGCCTGTGATATTCCAGTATTCTGGAAACAGCTGGCCTTCTTACATTTGTAAAAGCTTGTTTGTCAATTTCATGAAAGTTCTATAAGTTTGAACAGGTGCCACTGATTCAGAGTTGGCATCATCAAGTTCATTACTGAGTAAATTAATTAGAACCACATGTAAATCAATTGAATGCTCCATTGACATCTGATAACTTCAATGGATCACCTTGACACAGAAGCAAATGCATGGACATGTCAGTGAGTTACCAATATTTAACTCTAATATCATATTCGTTAAATTCATCCCTAAATATGTTATTTTCAAGGACAATTGCTGCTCTAGTTGCATCTCTCTTAGTAGTTATGATTATTATCAAACCATATATTTACAAAACGAATTGCAAATTAATTTCCCAGCTTTACCGGATTTGACATCCTTTACTTAAAAGCTTATATGTCTTTTAGCTTTGATAAACCACCAAACAGAAGCTCTTCTACATCTTGCACATAAAAGGACATAGTTCAAACATACCCATGAAGAATTCAAACCAGTAGCTGTTCTCGATTGCATCTTTGAACTGTTTGACCTTTGCCTCATCAAGTTCCATCTGACAGATGGTAGTTTTGTCCACATTCCCTGTGAAAAAGCAAAAAGAAGAGCTCAGAATAAACACAACCACATTAATGAACTCTAGTAGCAAAATTAAATATACATCAAAGTTTACATACTTTGGAATTTTATGTCAGTTTGACTGTCAATTAGTTCATTCCCACCCAGGACCTCACCAAGACCCCCCCATTTGTGAGCAAGATTGCCAGATGGATGGCAAAATGGAAGGCTGTAATAGTTGTAAGTTTCTTGAGGATTGTTATAAGGACCAACTTTATTTACCCAAAGTGTAACAGGGTCATCTTGTTGATACTGCAAAAGAAGACAAATAGAGTGAACAGAAGGCACATGAAGTAACAAAAAGACAACAAGACATAATGATGATGCTTTGGAACAAATGCAAGAGCTGTAGTTTATGCTATTTCTGTTTCAAAGAAATGGAAAATACCAAAAAGTTTGAATTCACAACAAACATAGGACAGAGCATATACCAAAACAATCAAGTTTAGTCACTGCAGCAACTCCTTTCATAAGGACAAATTTTTGGAAACAGCTTTCAGTCAGAATGAGGTAGAAAAACATTTACAAATATAAGAACAAAGATAATATCTACGTGATCAGATATCTCAATAATAACAATGTTTATCATGCCAAAGAATATAGCGGTATAAAATCCTCCATAATAGCAGAAAGAAGATTTAAAATGTATCTTAGCTTACCACTGATATAAAGGTGCAGGCATATAGGAACAAGTATTTGAAATGAGAATTGACTAGATTCAAAGAAACAAGACAGAATATTGAAAGCTTCTATCATAGAATCAACACTACAATGAATAAGAACCACTACAATGAACCAAATGCAAGATAGCTAAATTTATAGAAGAACAAAATGTTGAGGCAGATCTGCTAACCCAACACAAAATAATCAATATTTTTAAGCGAGACATTGGCATGATAAAGAGATGAAATTCAAATTCTCAAGAAAATCCTATAAATTCCATACCCCGCATTATTAATAACTGAACCATCATATATAAAATTGAAATATTAACCTCACAAAATGAGAATATATGTGTATAAAAATGATACATGGTAGTAATTCAAACTATACTAACAACACAAGAAATGTCTGATAGGTTAAGTAAAACCACGACTTCAGAACACCAGTTAAAAACCTCAACCACTTAGCTACTGTATCCCAATCTCAACCCATTCTTAAAATTATATGCTTCTCATGTCTTATTATTGCACATATACTACCCTAAAAGTTTTATAAAATATTTATGTTTACTAAGAATAACAGCACAAGATATGTGAAGATAAATTGGCACTTCCAACTAACCCTAAGGGGTTGGGCCGAGCAGTCAAATCCCCTTGGATACAACCAGGAGATCAGGGGTTCAAATCCCCTTGGGGCCACCCACCTAGGACTTTTTTTTAAGAATACCTACTTAGCATATTAAAATCCCACTAGTTCCACAGCTAAAAAATTTGTAGTGTCCGACAGTAGTCCCCAGTTTAGAACTCGGTAAACATAGAAGGTAGAAGGATTTTAGGCTATCCAAAAAGAAAAATAGTTTATTGTTCCAACTTTATCTAAAAGTCCCGCAACTCAATTGAGTGACATTCAACAATGTGAACAAAGAATGATAGTATGTCTTGAGAGACTCCTTTGCATGCTCACAACATAAACAATGTTGACTTCCCCATAGGAAGAAAAAAGTCAAAATTAACGGCATAATGATATGATTTCCCTTGCTCACTATTCAACACATCATCAAGAATAATTTCATCTAGGGAAAAAAAATTTATCTTTAGCTCTATAAGGACTCCAACTGCACCTTGTAAATTTAAGATTAGTGATGCAAGTCAGTTGCCATTTAACATTTAACTCTGATCATTTCAGGATTACAAGAAATCCCTTCACTCTTAAGCAAAGTACAGTATACAAACCAACACAGTGCACTCCTAAGCAAGACATGTCATGCTACAGCAGATCGCCTAAACCAACTAACACGGTGTATTATCGTCAGTTTAAGGCTCCTATAGTCCTTTTGATGGCGCATACACATGCCTCACTTGCATGTACACCACATTCAAAACTGGAAACTACTTGCAGACCCTACAAACTTTAATAGTCAGAAACCCATGGAACGTGATATCCTATGTAGGATTTAAACATCTCACATCTTAGTTGAAAACCAAGCATTACCATTCAACCCACTGTTTGATGTTATCTTCCAAATCTTACCTGTTCCATCATTTCCTTCAATAAGAGGAAGAGATCTGAACCATCCATATGTTACAAATGAATCCCACTTCCAAAAATCTGCAGTAACCAATAAGATCTACATTGCATAACAAAATTGCCCATTTGTTCCTACGTACAAAAGCCAAAACCCCATCTCCAACCACCTCAATCCAAGCATTGGACACTAATGTAGAATCATTGACCAAAAATTCAAACAAAAAAAACAATCAGATTACATAGCTCCCTATCAACAATTCAACTACAAAACCATATTGTAACTACAAACCGTACACACAATATTGAAAAAACATGAAACCCACTTGAGATCCAACCTTGACATCATAAATCAAAACACTATACAAACCCAAATCCCAATATAACTTTCCCAATTAAAACAAATAATCAAATCCCCAAAAACTACCAAGAGAAGAAATGAATTCCACAGATCTAAGACGAAACCCGCGAGTAAATAACACGGAAACAAAGAGATCTAAGAGTAATAAAAATGAGTGAATCCTAGGGCTTGAGTTTAATTCATACAGAAAAAGAGAGAGAAAGAGAGAGAGACAGAGAGAGAGGGAAATGATTAAGTAATTACCTTGTGATCTGACTCTGATGCGAGAGAAGGGGAAATGAGGACAAGGAGAAGCAGTGCGGAGAAGAGGAGGAAGAGAGATCGCAAGGCGGAGGACATGACGATCACCGACGAGGGGTAAGAGTGGAATATGACGGTCGTGATTCAAAGATCAAAGTCTCCTGAGCCTTCCGTTTAAAAGACCGCAGAGAGAGAGAGAGAGCGAAGAGTATTTTAGTACAAACCCCAACCAGCTCTCCTGTTATAGATTTGAAGACTTTTGGTTATTGCTAGATTTCGTTGAAATGAAGCACTGTCGTACTTAAAGGCCCGGCCCATTTTTAAATGGGCCCAGCTAAATTTAAAGATTTTAAATGGTACTTGGACCAATAATGCATTTTGGTTGAGTTAGTTGTATTAATATGGAATAAACAATTTTTAAAGATAAAAGCAATCATTAAATTTTTTGTTTAGTCTATATTTGATCAAAGAAATATCAGTAGTTACAAGTGAACTATCACCAACATTTAGATAAAAGATTGAAACATTATGAATGTTATATACAATATGGTTAGAATATGTAAAAAAAAAAAAAAAAAGTTACAAATGATGAGGAAATTCGATGAGATATTTACTTTTTTTTGTTTTTGGTGTTAAACATAGCATAGTTGCACGTAATATATTATAGGTAATACTATTTTTTTTTTTTTGTTTAACTCAAATTTTATTTTAAGTAGTTATGTGGTTTTTATCAATAAGGGATCAAGATGGGATGATTAAGTTATTTTAAAAATTATAAAATTTATTATTTAATAAAAAGAAGTCACATCATCACTTGAGATAAGAATTGAAATAAAATTTGAAAAGTGTAATATTATGGATAGTATGATTTTAATTTAGAGATGACCATGACATGAAGTTCAATAAGTCACAAAATGCACTCTTATTATTTGAGCTATTCTAGTCAAAAGCTAAACAAATATATCAATGGAATGGCCACTTGACAATGGGAATGAGTTAAAAGAGTCCCATAAAATGTGGGCATTTTTTCTCTAAATAAATAAAAAAGAATAATGAGATGGAAAATTGGCTAATTTGAACTATGCTTCTAGACAATACTATAATAGAGATAAGAAAAAGGTTGGTCTAAGTATAATAATAATAACAACATTTTTGCTTACTTCTTTGTTTGACATGATTATATTAAATTTTATTATTTCAAGAGATTTGTTATTTATAATTAAATAATAAAATTTTAAATTTCAAAATAATTAATTAAAATATTTAGTTTCCTCTATGTTTAAATAATTCGGTTCATTATTAATACGCAAAAAATAATATACTTTACTCAATCTTGTCATAAAAATACTTGAAATATAAATACATTATCATATTTTACCTAACATAGCAAATTAACAAATTTCTTATAACAAAAAAATGTTATAGGGGCTTTATCCTCTCTAATTCAAGGACCTTGTTCGTATATCTCTAAAAAATTATAATTTTTATGATTTTTTTGTTAAAATTTTCAAATTTGAGGTTATAATTCTTTCTTCAATAATTAAGATATATGTTTGGTCTGGTATTGCAGTGAGTCTACTTACCTTTGAAGTGAAAATGAAATAAAAATACATATTTAACAATACTAAATTTTAATGAATTTTACCCACTATTACATTAATATTTGACATTTAAGATGTCACACCCCGATTGATAGATCCAAGTCCGTAAAAATTGCTACACACTCACAAAATGTACCTTCCACTAATATTTCTCACAAATGTGTAAGGTTTCTAATATCACATCCTTACAAATATACATAATATTTTTGACAATCTCATGACGATACAAAACTTTTGGATCCCTTCTAAAGAGTTTATATACATATCAATAGAAAACACTGAATACTTAATAGAGTTCCTAACAAAATGCTAGTCATAAAATGCGAGCTTAGGGACTAGGGAGTGGACTAGTGATCTCCTCAGAATTATCTAATATGAAAATATTTTTAAGAAAAAAAAAATAAAACGTGAGTACAAACTCAGTAAATAAATGGACGACAGTGAACTGAAATCATAAAATAAGAGTAAGAATATCATATTTAAGAATATAACATTTTACAAAAATTTAAATCATTCCCTCAAAATCAACACATATAATAGAAAACAATTCTATATTTAAAATATGTGGATAATCCAATAAAAGAATTTAGGCTTGTCAGGAAACTATCCCTCGAGACATTCCTAATGCGCTACTGGTTGATATCTTTAGACCCATTAACGAGTTGTTTTACATCAGTATATAAAATAAAATTTTATTAAGTTCACTCGTTAACGTTATCCTGGACAAGAGGTGCGGTGTTAAACATCAATTTATTTAATAGTAACATCTCATTTATCATTTTTTCTAATAAGGGCAGGAATATATAACCTCTCTCTTATTCCTTTTTCTAGTAAGAGCGAAAATATCTGTGCACAGATGCATTCATATCGAGCACTTGCACCAAAATCTCAAATTATGAAATTTCACATAACATCTTTCATTATATTTATCACATATCAATACAAGATCAATTTATCACAAAATTATCCATCCATAAAAACATTTCATAAATATTCAACCACGTTTTCTAAAATTTACCCTTACTCCAAACATAATAATTTTATACTTGTAATGAATTAGAAATTCTTAAATTCATAGAACAATTAAACATTTGAATTATTTTATTTATAAACTTTGAAAAAAAATATCCACCTACTCATCGGTTAGAGCCTAACCGATCAGAGTTAAGGAGTAGTCAGTTGTTGCTCTAGTTCACGATCTACACATAAATATATATATTTTTTTCGTTAAACTCAAAATGTTTTACACTTAACTCATGAATGAATTAGTTCATTATGTATGAACAATGAACCTTAACAGAAACTTAAACTGTTTAAGATTCTTATGAATTTTATGGGATTCGAATTGAAGTTACTTAGATCAAAGAATTAAATTTCAATTTTGACTATTTTAAGTAATACCTCGAAAACAGGGAATGACTTTAAATTTCTACTAAAATCAATTAAGAATACGTCTTAAGCTGAATTTTTAATAGGTTCATCTCTTATAAGTCTAGCTTCTATAGCCTTTACAGTGTCTCATTTGAAATTCTAGAACTCAACTTATGCCCACATAAACAAATAATGTTCCAACTGATTTCATAAATTTTTTGGGAACTTATTTCTTGACAAAATGACCTAATTTTTAACTATATTATTTTTTCTTATATTTAGTTTCAGTGGTTTTTTTTACAAATCCTAATTTTGAATTTTAACATTTAAGTTATAACCAAATTATTACACATTGCGCAAATACAGGACAATGTCCAATATTAAAACAAGGAAACAATTTTCGAATTTTACCGAGGACTCATCCCTAAATGAAACAATTTAGTTTTTAATTATATTGTTCCCTTGTGTGTATAGTTTTCACATAATTTTACGGTTCTAAAATTAGAGATTCTGAACACTATTTTGTTTTCAAGTTTTCATACACTACTTAGAGTTTTCGACAACCAAAATGCATAACAGGGTAGTAAGGTTACAAGATTTTTTAGGAACTCGTCATTTCATGAAAAATTTTGATTTTTAACTATATTAATCGTTATCGTGTCTAGTTTCCATAGAATATTACGGTTTATTAATCAGAGATCTGAAACTTATTATGCTTTCAATTTACTGATGCTTGTGCAGAATTTTTCAACAATCAAATTATGCAATCCTAACTTGAACTTTGCTGCCCTATAATTCCATATAATTAAACTATCATAACTACACATCATCATATCCTAATTTGACGTTATTTGAGCATCTGTCTCATATGCAAATATTCACTGTTAACAATCTTCCATAATTAAGCCCTATAATTCAACACAATCTTATCCACCATTACCGTGCATGCTTACATCTCACTTTCACAATGTTTTGCATCCAAAACATTGTCATATACATATAGAACAATCATTGTCAACAATTTCCAAAACAAACTAAATATATAATTCACAGTTTTATCATTTGGACATCACAAATCAACAAATAAATTTCTTAAAAATTTATAATTACCAAGAGTTTACTTACCTTTCTTAGAAATACTTCTTTCTCTCCCTTTTTTTTCTTTCTTTTTCTTTCCTCACTATTTATTTCCCTTCTTCTCTTATTTTTTTTCTTTCTCTTTTTGCTTCTTTCTTTCCCTCTCGGTCTACCTCTTCTTCTCTTTTCTTTTCTCTTCTCTCTTTCCCTCTTCTTCTTCATCCTCATTCGGCCTCTCTTTCCATCTTCTTTCCTTTTCTTTCCTTCCTCTTTGTTCTTTCCCTCTTCTTTTTCTTCTTCTCGTCACTCTCCCTTTTCTTCCTCTCTTCCTTTTACGTTTTCACTATTCTTCTCCTTTTCTTTTTGTTTTCATTTTATGCCTTAATTTTTTTTTCTAAATAAGTGTAGAATTCTCTAGAATTTTGAGACTTAATCTAATAAAGTTGGGGCTTGGGCTTAATTCTATAGTTTTAGGCTTTCATTTAACTTAATTTGGGCTTTCTACCATATTTGGGCTTGGATTGGGCTTAAATTTAAACTTGGATTTAGGTCACCTCTTTTATTAAGATT
>JAXCLQ010031137.1:0-18251 GCA_035584115.1 Cedrela odorata | reverse complement strand
TGATAATATAAATTGTAGAAACTTTTTTATTTTTCTATAGGTATCCTTTAGTAAAAATTCGGTCTTCAAAGAATTATCGTACCTATAAATACATATATAATCTCCATCACTATTCTCAAGTAAAAATCAATCTTCACAAGTAGAAAATTTTAAAAACAAAAAACAAAAATTATAAAGGTATTGTTCTAGTTGAACTCTCTTTTCAACTTCTCTTAAATGATTCAAGTAAAACCCTACCTTTAATTTTAAATAGAAAGATGATTGATTTTTCTTTTTTAATTTTACTTTTGTGTGACAATGGACCAGCTTTTGGCTGCTAATTGGCTTCTACTTTTATTTTTTATTTTACTCAAAGTGGTTTTAAATGCTAACACAACAAAATTTGGGACGATATTATGTATTTTGAGTTAAATTTATGATTTTATCCTCCTGCCACTAATAAAAAGAGACGGATCTCACTTCTTTATTTGGTTTCTCTATCCAAGAGTCAATTAAATTATTTTATCAAATCTTATAATTTATAACCTAAACAAATATTTTATATAAATAAATAAAAATAAAATTAATCTTCAAATTTGGATAATCTAATATATTATACTACATTCAAATTTTTAAAAATCATCCTTATTAAATTTAAGATATTATAATTTTTAAGTCAATAATAATCGAGAAATTAAGAAATTTTGTTATTTAAATATTAATAGTCAAATAATATATATATATATATATATGTACAATATTTTAATTGTATTATTTTTAAAATTAATTAAAAATATAAAATAAAATATAAAAATATACTAATTGTCAACACAACGATTATGAAATAATTGCCACCGGCTCCAACATCACTTTGTATCAATCGGTCACATTCAGGGACCTAACAACCAATACATTAACAAACATCTGCACCAAACATTGTTACTTAATATTGGACACATATCACATTCCACCTTCACATTATAATACTTCTTTTACATCATAAGATGGCTCCAAATTAAATAACAATACACGTGTTCATTTCTCATTGGTCGAACACTTAATTATAAATTATTAAATACCTTTCAATTATTATATAATCTCTTTTCTATTTTTGTCTTTATACAAGAAAAAAAAAAAGAAAAATAGGAGAAAATATTTAATTATTAAGGAAAAAGAGATAACATTTGTTTAATACGTGAGTCGTGGGCATCTTGAAAACTTGGAAAAAGGGAAACATAGTGTCACCGAACACGTGGCTATGATCTAGTTGTATTACGTTAGCAAGTGCATGGAAGGGATCTACGTAGGGTTGTTTGGTGGGGTCTGTTTCCTATAAGATCTGCCACGTGTGTTTCATCAACAATATTTTGATTGTTACCGCGTGATGCGTGTAGTGTTGGACTGGTCCACCCGCACTGGCCTCATATTTGTGGGCACCCTGCAAAATCTCTTGGCCGACACTTATTATTTATTAAAAAAGTTAATATTAGAGGACTTTTTCGTTTTGCTCCTTTTAGGTTTACTTATTTAAAACTTGACCTCAAAAGATTTGTATTTATAATTATTATCTATATTTTTTAATCCTCTTCATTTGTACCACTTCAAGAAATTTAAAAATGAGTTAATTTTGATGGTTTTAACACTCAAATAATACTACTCATCTAAAACAGCCATTTTAAAATTTTATTCTAAATAATGTGACATTCATCAATTAAACATTAAAAAAGTAATAAATTATTTTAAAATTGTAAAAATTTATCTATCTTATCTTATCTAAAACTAACTTATGTGATAAATTTGAATTTATCTTTTTTAAAAATATGAATAATTTGTAATTACCTCTTATTCTTTTATTTAAAAATTGTAATTAAAAACACAAGTTCTCAAAATTAGAATGAAAAAGAAAAGAATTTTAGAAATAATTTTCACTGAATTTAGGATACTACCACATTAATGGTCCAATGTTAGTTGAATGAGCCACTTTGTCAAGACATTATGTAATGGCTTACTTAATAGGTAACTCTATTAAATGTAATTGGTTGAAAACATATAGATACCTATTATAATAAAGAGAAGTTAAGTAGAATTTTGAGGTTTAATGGTTTTAACAAATCATTTCCAAAATTAAAAAGGTGAGACTACTCTTACAAGCAAGAAAGGATCTATATGTATAATGATGTCAAAGATGATTGCAGCAAAATAAATTTATTAAATTTCTATCACTAATTAATTAGTATACCCAATGAAATAAATTTGCTAAAGACACTCGACCAGAAGTGTAAAGCCTTGTCATTTGTGCTATTGATGAAAGATTTAGAGTAAGAAGAAATTAATTAATTAGTATACCGAATGATATGGACTACTCAATTATTGGATCCAACCTAATATCCAAAGTGAAAATAAAATGCCATACACAAAAGGGATACGATAATTTCGCCTTAATAAAAGGCTTTACTAGTTAAAATTAATATATATTGATAACTAAACTTTTAGATCAAACTATTACTTAATAGTTATTTATTAGTGAAATAAATATGTAAATTTTGTTATAGAACACATTAATGTATCCTTTTTTTTTAGAGTTGTTTTTATTTATTTTGAAAAGTAGATGAAAAAAATTATTCTTTGTGATTTATTTGGTCTAGAAGAACCAAGTAGATATAAAATTAAATGAATTTCAAATTTTGGTTGAGCAATACTCAAAAGGGTATTCAAGGTGGGGGGGCAAATGAAGAAAATCTGTAAATTAAGTGGGAAGTAATAGAAAAACACAAAAGATAAAGGGTTAGTTCTATTTGTACCAAAAAATAAATAAAAAGAACATTCAAAATCTAAAGCTCCTTTTTATCTCATTCACTCGCATAGTTTCATCTCTAGGCTCTTATTATTTACTTTACAATCGAATCCAATCCATCAAATGTAACTGGCATTTTACTTCACCTTCAATCTTTCCTTCTTGGCTTGTCCTTTCATATGTTTTGTGGCTCTTATTTCTTCATACCTTTCAAAATTAACACCAAACTTATTAGACTATGTTGACACCTTGCTTATTAACTATTTCCTCAATTTCTACACTATTTTCTCTAATCATTTCCCCACATAAACACACAAATTCTAGCATAAAAACTGTGTCATGTTAAGCCCTCAAAGAGCTATCACCAATGGTGAAAACGATCACGATCACGATCATGATCAAGACGACGAACCCTTCAGAGACATCCATGCTTTGACTCCGCCTCAGCCGCCGCCGTTGAATCGTGGCCGCAGAAGAGAAGCTTGGGAAACTAGCAGCCGTCCATCATCTTCCATGTCCGTGTCTAGTGAAAGTGCATCAAGTGAAAACTTTACTACCATGAGCAGAGAATTCAACGCTTTAGTTCTAGCAGGTTCCACTATAGAAAGCAACGAGAGTGATGTTATAAATACCATGAATAACAGTAATACTCACTTGGCTAGGATTGGAGAAGATGAAATACCTGAAGAAACTAACCCTTTGGCGATAGTACCGGATAATAACCCGTTTGACTCGGGTCCAGGATCGAGGCAGGTAGGCTCAAGTGGCGGCTCCGGCGGCGGTCACAGCGAGGTTTCAGTGCAGAGAGTGAAGAAAGAAGAGGTGGAGTCAAAGATATCAGCGTGGCAAAACGCAAAGATTTCAAAGATTAATAATAGGCTTAAGAGAGAGGAGGCAGTAATTAATGGATGGGAAAGTGAGCAAGTGCAAAAGGCTAATTCGTGGATGAAGAAAATTGAGGTAAGTAGTACAAGAATCTATACTCTTTTACCATGCATATATACGATCGTTTGATTTTGATTAATTTTCTCATCGGATTCGTTATGTAAATTTGCATGTCGAGAGTGATTTTGCAGCTCATGATTATGGATAACTATTCAATTGATTAAGAGCACTCACTATTATACTGATCGTCCAATAATTGAGGGAATTGTTGAATTTAATTAATCATGTTGTTTTTGTTTTGTGGGTTTAAAAACTGAGAATCAAAGAGGATTTGTTGGCCTAACTTTACACGAAAATCCATCATTAGTGCTAAGAAATTTCATATTGATTCATAATTAAAGCTAATTATGCTCTTATTACTATACCATTTTTTTGAGATATACTGAGTCAACTCTTTGGTACTATACCCTCTAATAAGCTTAAATAAGTGAGTTGATCGTTTCCTTTTCCCTTTTACCTCTTCTTTTATTAATTTACTCTAATTAATCCACAATTAATTACCAAAAATTAACTTAAATTTGTGTAGAGGAAGCTAGAGGAGAAAAGAGCAAGAGCACTAGAGAAGATGCAAAATGATGTGGCAAAAGCACACAGAAAAGCAGAAGAGAGAAGGGCATCATCCGAAGCAAAGAGGGGAACAAAAGTGGCAAGAATTCTTGAAGTAGCCAATTTGATGAGAGCTGTTGGTAGAGCTCCTGTTAAACGCTCATTCTTCTAATCCACTTTGTTTAGTACTACTTCTACTACTACATTTCCGCCTTGCCAAGCTTGTACAAATTCAAGATCAAACAAAAAGAAAATTTAAGTGTGGACACAATAATTGCATGCCCCAAGTGTAAGGGTATAGTTACACTTCTTTACCCTTTTGAAATGTAGGGTACCCTACCCTCTATGAAATGGGACAGTTAAAGAGTTGCAATGCACCCGAAAAGAGAAAAAAAAAACTATATGTAGGAATTGTGAAGTATATATTATATGACATTATTATATATCATAGTATTTTGAGTGTATGAATTTATTTAAGTTTGTGAAATTTTGACATCAGGGTTTGTTATTGGTGATAGTGGTGGAACAACTTTCTTGTTTGTACATTAATTAATTTTTTTTTATTTTATGGGTGCGGAGAGTTGGTGCTAATTGCTTAATGTCCAAACTACCATTTAAATAACCATAATTAATACATATTTAAAAATTAGAATGGTCCAGCAAAACACCAAACAATAAAATAATTCCTAGTATTAGTAAGATTTCTCTACAGTGATACGCTATATAAGAATAATTTCTATATAGTCATAAAAAAAAATATGATCCTAATTTAGGTCAAATATAAATAAAAATAAACTTTATATTATAATAAGTTATAATTTTTTAAAATTTCATCTGAATGAGTTTGCTTTCACACAATAATAATTATTTATATTTTACAAAAAATATATATTACGTTACATTAAAAAAAAAGATAGAGCAATTGAAGATATCATGAGTTATTTTATACAATGTACAATATTTATAAAATTTACATTGAGAGAAAAAAGATTAATATAGTGCATAATTTAATTCTATATCACTTGCACCAAAGATAATTAAGTTGAAACAATAATTTTTGTAATTACACTTCTATTAAGTTATAACCTCTTTATAGTAATAAAATTAGTTATTAGTTTGGTTCCAAGATTACGACTATAAATGATTTTATTGTATCTAGTTGGTGCTCTTACACTTATAATTACAAACAAAATTATGTCATCTTAATTATCACATGTGTGCATGAAAAATTAATTGAAGGTATATATGTTGTTCCTCATTTATATATGTGAGTTAGTAAGGTGTGCATTGATATGCCTAAAAATTCAACCATGATCAATGAGTGGTGTGAAGACTCCTTTTAATATTAATATTAAGACTTTACTTAAAAATTTAAGTTTTAAGATTAAACGACTCAACTATTATAGTAAGTCGTAGTGACTGAATTTTTATATACTTATTCTCAATTAATTTTGTTTAGGAAAATGCTCAGAAGCACCGATGAAATTCAATAGACCTTGGACCCATTAAGTATGACACAGTGTCAAGGCCTTAGTCATTAGTAAATGTCTCACAAAAAATAGACGCAATTTGAGGCCTATCTTAGTTAACGAAATCCCGATCATGACATAATGAAAATCTCGAATATGACATGGTCCGAGACTTTCTAAATTTAATAAAAGGTCTCGGATCTAAACTTGAGAACTCGTGATCTCTTTTTTTTTTTAATAAAGGTCTCAAGTATAACTTGGCAAGAGTCTCGAATAAGTCATCAAAATCCGAGACCATTCTTATTAAAGAAGAACGTCTCAGATGAAAGGTGAGATTTTCAAGGCCTATCATCAGTGGTTATGTCTAGTCGTCATGAAATTCAAGTTTTTCAGATTTTTTTCAAAATAAGAGATGATTTGTAATCTGGTAAATGTATTCTACAAATAGGGCTCAAAATCCCGTGTTTCTTGGAATACCAATAAGTTTGAAATTGTAATTTCATGATCTTCGAAATACCAATAAATTTGGATATATGATTCCTTAATTTTTTTAGAATCTTAATGAATATGGGAGACGTAATAGTAGTAAGACAAAACAGTTTATAAAAAGTAAGCTGAAAGTAACCGGTTACGGACAATTGCAATAGGCATTACAACATATAACATATTAGTTTTAGCTACCAAATTACTGTCATTATCTTCTCTCAAACACATGTAAAAATAAAATTTTATCTTAAGCATCAAAGAGTTTTCGTCGGATCACCAACTTTATCGCTGATATTTGCTGTGATTTCAGGTAACGTAGCGAACGAACAAGTAAAGAAGATTGTTCTAGTGCATAGAATTCCAGAAAGAATTTTAGTATATTAACAAATTTAAATAATTGTGTTTCAATCAAATTTAGTAAATTAATTTTTTTATTCCTTTCCTCGATTTTACATATTTACACGTATTTGGTAGTCCCATTCGATTTTCATCATATTCAAATTTTACGTGGGTGGCCTATTAAGACTTGTCTTGAATATATACAGTATGAGTCTCATTTAATTTTTGTCGAATTTACATTTTATGTAAAAAAAATTATTAAAATTAATTCATCTTTAATAAAAATATTAAAAGTTTATGTAAAATATTAACCTTTTGTTTTAAGTATAGAAAACATTAACTTAAAAGAGAAATAAGAAATAATTTTTTAACTTAAATTGAGACTCAATATCCACCAATAAATACAATTTTATAATTAAAATCTAAAATTATACTATTATATTTAATATCGTTAACTTATCAACTGTCTTTATTGTTAAATTATGAGAAAAATTCAATTAAAAAATGTCAATAGAATCATCAATAAAAATGTAATATATTTTTTTTTATATTTTTCTCTCATTATTATTATTAGTTAAATTTAATTTGTGTGTGTGTGTGTGTGTGTGAAATTTATTAAATAAATGTATAAATAACTTGATATCTGCCTCATCAAAATTATATATGAAACAAATAAGTTAATATATCAGAACCTGAGAAAGAAAAAAGTCAACTAAATGAGTAATGAAATAGTAAAAGATTAAAAGTAAGCACTGAACTAATTGCAAATTTAAATGCCCTGAGTTTTAAAATTATTTTTATTTGAAGGTTTAAGTTCTATAAGAAAGAAAATGAAACACTTATACAAAGGTTAATAACTTGTAAAATCACCAATAGTATGGTGGTAACTGTTACAGGCTTCATATTAAGAATAGTGGATTGGTCTGTACGGTATCCACAAATGCCTCTTTTTCAAGGCCAATCTTCTTAAACATTGTGCCTTAACTAGTTTTGACATGTTCCGATCTCATCAAGAGAATGATTAGTTTGTATAAAGATGACTAAATTTTTCTTGACTCTCGCAATCAAACATAGAGCTCTAACACCAAATTTCTCTTCCGTAAGCATATTCGAGTTTTTAGGTATAACAAACCACCTTTATCAAAAATCATGTGCGTCCTCGCGCATCTCGTAACTCCCTTCTCATTTCGCCTCATTAGGGATAACATCCCAAGGCAGGTGATAGAACCATTCTACCACCCTAAACCTTACACAATTTATCAAAATATTAATATAAAACATGCATGCACAACACAATGTATAAAACGTATTTATACAATGTAGAGGTGATATGCCTCCATAGATGCCACATTTATTACAAATGCTTACATCACATTACATAAAGAACTAAAGTTACAATTGGCTGATCATATTCACAAATACAATACTTGACACTAAAGTGGATGTCATATAACATAAGAAACCATATAACATTACATATGACATGGACCCAATAACCCTGGTGACTGTGATATGGATCATATCCTCAGCTCGTATTTTCGTGTTACTGAAATAGCTTGCTAAAGATAAGTTCCTGCAAAACTAAAGATTAGGAAGGGGGGAGATAGAGAGTCTAAGGAGATTCAATGAGTGGATGCTAATATATTATAATATTCAAATCAGAAAATTAAATTTTTCTATAAATGAATTAAACTCAAAATATAATCAGTATTATGCTCGAAATTTTCTATAATTAAATTACTATGAAACTGTAAGGCCATGAAACTAAAATTTGTATAATATATAATATTTTTTCGCAGTAACATCATCAACTTCATCACTATTAGTGCTTTTACAGAATTTCTATAGTATTTAGGGATGTTACTTATCATCGTCTTCCTAAATATATCTTTATACAATTATGATATCTAAGAGCGTTACGTATCGTCGTCCCTCTAGTTACTTCTATACAATTTTAGCGTCTAAGGGAGTTACGTTTCGTTATCTCCCTAGATACATCTCTATAATTTCTGATATCTTGGGGTGTTACGCATCACCGTTCTCCAAGTCATCGTCACTGCTCTCAAGAATGAAACATCTAAGGCAGGGGAATCCAAGAGCGTTACGTATCAGCGTCCCCCTAGTTTCGAATCAATAATTACTCATATGCACATGGTCATTAAAGGTAGCACAACTTAAGGATATATAAGTTATATCAGATAATAATACTAAAATTTTACTTTAATCTCACAAAATACGTAAATCATATATATAAAAGTCAACTTTATGAAACTTTTTATTACGTGTCATTTTCCAAAGCGCATTCTATAACTTCCTAACATTCTAACTTACTGTCGACATTCTCGAAGATAGTTTTAACAACTGTAACAATTGTGGCACTTAATGGTTCATGGCTAAGTTAAGTTTTAAATTTTAATTAATTCTTTACTATATATATTTCGATATTCAATTCGAATAATAATTTTACATTCACAATTTAACTTAATGAAGTACATTATTTATATATGCTCATTAAACCATCTTAACCTCCTTTCTCAAATTAACACAGCCCAAAACACGATTCATGGGCTCACAACAATCTAACACATCCATAACATTCTTATCATATCACAACTCATAATTTCACAATTTCACCATTCATTACAATTGTGTAATGACCAAACAACTTAACCCAATTATCAAAATATTTATATTTTTAATATTAAAATATTCACAACATCTTTAAATGACGATTTCCATAACCATATTAATTATAAACTCTATAAAGTATTATCTAAGGTAAACTTAAAGAACCTAAGTAAGCTTTCAACATATACCGCCTAAATCACAACTCGTATCTTCACAATGTCGCAACACCTTATCGATATTTCCAAAGACATGTCACTATATTCAATATAAATATCATTTTATAAAGCAATGATTAACGAAATTTCAAGAATTAAATCAAATTCTTTTTCACATATATTCTATCTTGAAGTGTAAATAACTATTTGAAAAACATAAATATCCACTCTTTTGTGCGCCTCAAAGTTCCGCTAGAAGCTACACGCGATAGCTACATAAATTCTCAAATGTATATGTATAATATATCATGCATTTATATATATTGTCAACTCAATGCTACATCACCTCCATATCAACTTTATAAGCAAAACGTGTAAATAAATATCAATATCCCAAGAACTATTTTCATAATTTAAACACTTTAATATATTTATGAAATAAGCATATAAGAAGGCATTAAGCACTCTCAATCGTTTCACATAAACTCAGCATCGAAAATCGTAACTAGTTAAATTTTTTGCCGAGATTCAAGCTTAATTCTATAATATATATATATATATATACACACACACACACACTCTTTCACTTTTATCAAATCTAAAGGATTCCTTAAAAAATCAATAATTGTAAGTTTAGAATTATCTAGAACAATAATTAGTCCACTTACAGTTATGGTTTGGCCATTTCGAATTAATGGTGGTCAGTGGTTCCTCGGGCCGCTGATCTATAGTAAACGATTTTTTATTAAGATCTATAACATAGCATGATTATCTCATTAGTAAATAAATATATCATGAATAAATACTTGACTTCATTAAACTCATATGATCTAAATCACTACGGTGTTTTACTAAAACTTTCAGAATTAACTTTGCAACTTCTACTCTAGATTATGAGTAATTTTAAACTCGCAATGTATAAATTTGACAACATATTACGACTTAAATTTTTGAATGCACACTGTATTATAAGTCTAATTTTCACCGCTTTTTACAAATTCAAATTTTGAATCTAATCGTTCAAGTAATAATAAATTTTCAAAAAGTAATGTAACGAGACAGGATGCGGTTTTATGACAAGACAACCCTATTCTGAATTTTTTTTTTGGAGTTCATTGTTGCTCGTCTTAACCTGATTTTTGGCTATATCATTCATTTTTATGTCTAATTTCTATAGAATTTTACTACTCGTTGATTCGAGGTCCAAAACTCGCTCAGTTTTCATTTTATCAAACCCTATTTGAAATTTCAGTGACTAACACACACAACCAATTCTATCCAAAATCTCACACTTCATTTTCACATTTTTCCACCCCAACATGCAGTCATAAGGACGCATAATAACGTCTAATGCTCTACGTTTGTCTACATTTCAGTTTTCGTAACACAAACATTACCATTACTCTCAAAATTTACCAACTACATAATTTGCACATCATTTTCATGATAATTCCACACTACTCTAACATCAAACACTGCCCTATGGTTAAACCATGTATTGTTCAAGCTATTTTATAACTAACAAATCATACTATAATTACCATTTCACATGTCAATCCTATCAACAGAATCCATGTTCTTTAAAATCAATATTAAACACAAATACTCACCTTCTAGTTGCTGCAAAATCCGGTTTGCTTCTTCTTCTTGTTCCCTCGTTCTTCTTCTTCTCCTTGTCTTCACTTATTCCTTCCTTTCTCTACCATTCGGTCAAAACCCATTTTGGGCAACAATTCCTCATCCCCCCTCCCCCTCTCTCTCTCTCTCTCAACTAACCAACACTCTTTTCTTCCTCTTTCCTTCTTCCTTCTCTTCCTTTTTCTCTCTTTCTCTCACTCTCTTGCACGAGTTTTTCTTCTTTCCTTCACTTGCTTGTCGTATCCTTCTTCCTCTTCATCTCTCTCACAATTTACTCTCTTCTCTCTCCCCCCCGTAATTTCTCTTTATCTTCTCATTCTTTGTGGCATTTTCCAATTGAAAGAAGACAATAATCCAAATAAAAGAAATAAAATGCTTAAATACAAATAGGTGGGCCGACTATGTAGCTTATTTGGGCTTAATTGATCTTGCCTTTTATTTATTTATGGGCTGGTATATTTACCTTGGTTTGGGCTTGCATACTTGCTTTATTTTGGGCTCAATTTACATTTTAATTTTCTTAACCCAATTGTCATTTAAACAACTTAAAATCATTAATTTAAAAAGTTAATTAATTTTTTTCTTGTAATTCCTATCGACTCATTAGCCCGAATCTCATGTAACATTTCTTGGCCTATTTATAATTAACTCAATTTTTAAATTATTAATTTTGTATGTACGAAATTTTTATTTCGGTCATCAAAACTTTAATATACCCATTACATAAAATTTCGATCATTACATCAGGTTCCACCATGCTTACTTTTTTCCAATTTAGCCTACCTTCTTACTGCAAAAGATCTCATATAGCAAGAACACCCATGCGTGCGTGCATACATGGCAATAGTGTTCAGAGATCACCTCGCTCAACTAAGCGGGCTATTCGTGTTATCGCATTGGTATGATTTTTCCAAGAATCCACCAAAGTTGTGTGTTAAACTCTTATCTTTACTCTGATACCACAGTGTTTCAGACACAACACAACAAATTGGCTTGTGCAACAATCTTAAATGATTCTATTTTTTACATGTTAATGGACTAATCTCAAATGATCCTATTGGAAGGTCTCATCAAGAGAATGACCTAACTCTCAACCAGGTTTTGTAGAGATAGTTGAGTCCCTTGTTGACTCCCGCACTTAGACATAAAGCTTTATTACCAAATTCTCCTCCAACTAGCATGCTCGATTTTTATGGTGTAACCTTTAACCACTTCACTTCCTTTTTTAAGAGAGTGGTCAATTTTTTTCTAAGTGTAAAAGTGTGAAGAGTTTTTTTTCATATTTAGAAATAAAATAATTCACGCTAAAATGAAAGATTTTTTTTTCTAATATTTGAGAGTAAAAATAAATAAATTATTAATTTATTACTTAATTAAAACCAAAAACATACTATAGTGAGACATCCTATAACGATATTCTATATAGGAATAACTTTCATGTAGTCATAAAAAAATTTTGGTTCTAATTTGTGCTAGTTATAAATAAGAATAAACTTCATATTGTAATAAGTTATAATTTTTCTAAATCATGTCTAAAGAAACTTGCTCTCACATAGTAATAATTATGTTTATATTACAAAAAATATATGTTTTGTTACACTAAAGAAAGGAAAAAGATGAAATAAAATAATTTTTTAAAGTTGTTTGAGACAATAATTTATTATTTAAAATTATTACGACATCTTTGAACTTGTGGGCACGTAATAACTCACCAACATAAACACATTTTTATTGAAACCAAAATATTTCTAACTCCTTAAGTATATTTAGAGTTTCTTGGCACAAAATTTTTTGTAATTATACATGTATTAAGTTATAACCTCCTTATAGTAATAAAATTAGTTTAGTCCCAACATTATAACTAGAAAGAGATTTTACTAAAGCAAGATCAAGGTGGTCAAGAAAGGTCAATTTGCCATATCTACTTCAAATAAAGACATGTAGCAGTTTTCCATTATCATAGTTTTGCGTTATCATAGATTTAATAAAGACTATGTTCCTTAGCAATCACAGCAACAAATTCAACAAACCTATCAGCAGGCTTGTCAAAAATACCAAGTTTCTGCACCTGGACAGCCTGCAATTCAAGGCAATAAAGTTGCATGTCTAACCAACACTGAAGGAGTTGTAGATGATGGATGGTATTTTGATATTGGAGCTACGCATCATTTGAATAACAACGTCAACAACATCATATCAGGGTGTGAATTTACAGGTAAGGACAAATTGATTATTTGCAATGATTTTGGCTTTAAAATATCATATATTGGTAATGCATCTTTTAGCCTAAAAACATAGAACAATCAACCTAATCCTTATAGGATAATCTCAAAGATAAGCTATATGTGCCTCAGATAACAAAAAATCTTGTTAGCAAGTTAGAAATGTGTTTTGAAGTGTTTGGCAATTGAAAATCGAGAGAAACTGAGCAAAACTAAGAATGAAACTTGAGATTTTATTTTTGCTTGAAAACTTACTGAACTGTAAACTATACACTAGTTTACAAGATAATTAAAAAACAAACTAACTAATGGTCTAAACTTAATAACTAAGAAAACTAATCAGATTACATCTGTGATCCAGCTCATTCTAGCTTGCAAAGCACACCAGCTTCTGAGCTCTGTTATGGAAAACCTTCTCTGCATACCACATTAGCAATTCCTTCTAGCTTTGTACAATTACATCAGCTCATGCCACATCATCTGTTCTTTTCAACTTGTATGATATTTACAGCTACATTGTTAAAATGTTAGTTACTTGATATGAATTGCGAACATATTTGACATTAATATCCTCACTGAGACTTTTATCTCACACAAAATGAGCATCTAATTCAATGTGTTTTGTGCGAAAATGGAAAACTGAATTTTGAGCCAAAGCAGTTGCACTAACGTTATCACACCGTACAACAGATGATGAAGAAGGAAGCAAAGAGAATTCAGACAACAAAGAATTGATCCAAACAAGTTCATAAGTAGTAGATGCAAGTGTTCTAATACCAAGTTAGAAATGTGTTTTGAAGCGTTTAGCAGCTGAAAATTTGAGAGAAACTAAGCAAAGCTAAGAACGAAACTTTAGATTTTATTTTCTATTGACAACTTACTGAACTATTTACTATACACTGGTTTATATACAGGATTTTGTTACTAACTTTGATAATCTATGCAGCTCACGTGCTATTTATTGAATTAGTTACAAGATAATTAACAAACTAACTAATGATATAAAGTTAATAACTAAGAAAACTCATCATATTACAGTTGTGATCCAACTCATTCCAACTTGCATAGCACACTAGCTTTTGAGCTTTGTTCAGGAAAACTTTCTCAGCATATCGCATTAGAGTAATATATATGATTATAAACTCATCTTAACAAAGTAGAGGAGGTTTTTTTTTAATAATAAAATTTATTCTTTAATATACTATTTTCATTTTAAAAAAATTATGTTCTCAAAGAAATTATATTACAATTAGCAAACCCCAAGAGTCATTTATAGAATGAAAATGACATGAAAACTGAGTTCGGAATGTCTTATGCAAAGCTAATTATTTATGTAAAAGTGACCAAGAGTATGATTTTTTTTTTCTTTCGAATTTTGAAAGTGAAAATTGAAAGTTATTTTGTTTTATTATATATATTGTGATTACAACATTATTGTTGTGGTGAAACATTAACATTAAAAAATTATAAAAATTCTGTAAATAAAAATATAATATTTTTGGCCATAAATGTTGACTGTAAAAATATATATAAGAAAAAAAATGAAACAGGATCAGATGTTTTATAAAAGAATTATTGTCAAAATAAAAATGCAATAAAATAATATTAAAATGATAAATAAAGTTGTTGTAGTACAATATAATTAATTTGAATGAAAGTCAGGCGTGGCTAGCAATATAACTTGTATGCTTATGATTTTATTGTCACTCACAAAATATTTTACAAAAGAGAAAGAATATTAGTTGCACACTTTGCACTATATTACTTTTTTTATAGTGGAAAGTGTATTTTGCACTATAAAAAAGTTTCTACTAATAGTATATATTTCTACTTAATTTTAAAAGTACAATAATCAAAAGTTTTTAATAAACCTCAATTTATATTTTGACAGTAATAATTCTATTTTTGGACTTAGTTGCAACTTTAAAACTACACCACCTAAATCCGAAGCTTAGTATGCTTAAAGTTAAAAAAAAAAAAAGAGTATAGAAATATAAGCATCAATGTATTGAGAGTTGGAATATCAAGTATTGTTATTTTAAGATTGAATTCACAATCAAAAGAGTGTTCGAAACTAATGGAAGTATAGTTAGACATAGACATGTGTAAAGAGAATGATTAGAATTGGCATGAAAGGACATCTCCACTAAAATATCATCTGATTTAAAAAGAACAAATTCTCACTAAATTGCAAACAGTGAAAAAGCATTGTATTTACCCTTGATTTACCTTCGTAGTGTACTTATATTTGTATGAAAGATGCTCGTCCCGAAAGCCTTCTCAGTAGAGTGAGGGAAACTTGCTTCATTGATTTATCGTGATGTTAGAAGGCTGATGACCTTAAATGAGCCCCAAAATCAGATGGAGATGAGTTCTGATCTTCACACTTCAATTTCATTTTATCACTTAATAAATCCAACTTAGCATAAATTTCATCACTTTCTGGATGTTCTTTGCTGCTTGCCACAAAACAATGAACCTTGTTATCAACCTCAATCCAGCTGCATCCTGCTTCTTTGCTTAACTTCAAGTCATTCATAGCTGTTCTAGCTTTTGCTACCTCAGCTTACATTCCTCTGCTGGCATACATATTTGAAACAAGTATATAAGATCCAGCATCTTCGGGTTCCAAATCAAGCAAAGGTTTTGAAGATAACATGCCAAAATTTGAATCCCCCATTAACTTTGAGACACTTACCAAAGTCCTCCAGAGAAGAGGCGAGTCTGAGAAAGGGCTACTGTTAATAAAATCCATAGCTTCTGTCAAACGATCGGCCCTGCCTAAAAGATCAACCACGCAAGCAAAATGCTCAAGTATTGGCCTAATAGCATATCTTGACTTAATTTCAAATTTCATTGAACAACTGTATCCCAGCTTCCCATAAACCAGAATAAATACAGGCCTGAAGGACAGCCAATATTGTAATAGCATTAGTAGCAAAACCTTCTCTTTTCATCTCTTCAAAAAGCATGAGTGCTTTTTTAGCTTGTCCATGAAGGGCATATGCAGAAAGCATAGCATTCCATGATACAAAATTGCAGCCACTCATATAATTAAAAATCTGATAGGCACCTTCAATACTTCCACATTTGGCATACATGGTAATTAAAGCATTACCTTCATACCCTGTTTTCTGGAATAGGCATTAATAATACGACCTCTGACTAAACAAACATGATTAGCATATAAACTAAGGAGCCGTGACAAAGTCACCAGATCCGGCTTCATACCAGCTAATCTCTGCTGACTAAACAAAACCATGACATCTTCTTAATCATCTGCATTTGTTTCCATGAATCCAACTAGAATTGCAATCAATGAAGCAGTACTTTTACATGATAGACCATCAAACACCATTCTTGCTGACTTTAGGTCCCCACATTTGGCATATAAATCAACCAAAGCAGTCCCCAAACCGACATCACATAAATGACCAAGCTTTATTACAAATACATGAAGTTGGAGTCCAAATTCCAAGTTTGAGTACTCTGAGCAGCCATCAATCACGGTTGCTAAACAACTAGCGTCACAAAAAAATACCAAGCTCAAGTATCCAAGAAACTACTTAGGGCTTTATCACCATAACCACTCCTCACATCGCCCAGTATAACTGCAGTCCAAGAAATCAAATTCCTCTCACTCATTGCACTGAAAATTCTCTCAGCTTCTTGAAACATTCCATGCTTCCCATACATTGTAACTACCACGTTTGCAACTGCAATTTCACTCATGAAACCGTACTTAACAGCAACACAATGTAATTGCTGGCCTTCCTTTAACACCTAAATTTTCATGGCGCGCACTCATTATGTCGGTGAACGTATAATCAGTTGGCTAAAAGTCAGAACCTAACAAATTAACAAAGACCTGAAAAGCTTTCTCACCATATCCTACCTTAGCGTATTCTAAAATCATGAAATTCAAACATCGAACATATTTGTAAGCTAAGCCATAAAACACTTTCTCTGCATTACTAAAGTAACCGCTTCTTGAATACATAGAAATCAAAGATGAACCCACAAAAACAGTATTTTCAAACCCACTTTTGATAACAAAACAATGAATTTGTTCTCCAAGAATCCGATCCTGTAACAAGCTGCACGCCTCTAAAATCACAGAGTAAGAATGCTCATTGAATTTCTCTTCCAACCGATACATATCACACGCAATGCAGAAGACAGACTCATAATCGCCATTCTCTAAATACCCTTTCAACAGTGAAGTCCACGTGATATGTTTCTCCCAAACATTTCATCGAATATCTTTTGCGCATCCCCCAATCTATTGCACTTCGCATACAAATTAACGAGGTTATTAGCTTGAAACATGTCATTTTGAGAGCCTGATTTTAGTAACAAGGCATGAACGGATTGACCGAGCTTTAAATATGTTCGCAAGATGAAACACTGAAAATGAAAACAAATTGGGCGAGCTGGGATTTCGGGTATGTTGTGAAAATAATATTAGATAGTATTTAGTTCAATGGCCGGAGAGATTGTTGAGAAATAACCGAACAACGAAGTAAGTTGTCATAAAAAAAAGAGTAGAGTATGCATGGGATTTTTATCAAATATTTGAGATTCAAATCATATATATATAGCAGTGAAATTAGAAGTTTACTTGTAAGAAAGCAGTTATTGTCAGTATTCATCGAATATGAAAATTTTATGAGAATTATGTTTATGTTAGTGATACAATTCTATATATTTTGTTGTCTATGTTAGTGTTTATGTAAACTGTCAACACACACAGTTTTCTAAATTTTGAAGGAAAATTATTTACTCAACAAGTAAATAATACTAAATCACTTTTAACTATTTGTCTAAGTTTTATTCGGCTAATAAAATACTTAAATATTCATAATTATAATTTTATTTTTAAATAATTAAATATTAATTAAATTCATCTCCATTTTAATTTAAAATAATAATTTATACCACATAAATTCTTCTTTTTTTTTTCTTTTTTTATGCAACTATAATCTTTTTATAACTTAAATATAGTTCGTAATTTGTACAATAGTTTGAAATGACGAAAGAATTAAATATA
>JAXCLQ010031126.1:0-26261 GCA_035584115.1 Cedrela odorata | reverse complement strand
AAATTGAAGGATTAAAAATTAAAAGATTTATTTTATACTCATAAAACTAATTTGATTTTGTCCTCATGGGTGTATGGATTCTGTTCCATTGAATTGCAGACAACCAAATACAAACATTTCCTTATGTTGTAAATATTCAATAAGATAGACAGGTCAACTCCGAAATTCTTTGCATTTTTCTCTTACAATAATACCATTCTGTTAAGCTTGCCTCTTATAAAGTTCGAGCACCAATTCCCTGTTGTCATCCATGGACCTGTAATTTATAACAAACTCTTTATACGAAAGGCTTTATAGATGGGAGGATTCAATGAATCAGCTAAAGCTTTTGCATTCTCTACGATACTATCATTAGTACAACTTATGAACAAAGCTAGCCTCCTTCCAATTCGTCACAGCTCTGTGTTCTGCACTCTTCAGTTTGTTGTTACTGATTTCTGAATTCATATATATGATCAAAAATCAAACACAATTTCCCATATTAAAAAGCCTAAAAGCAAGAACATTACTATAACAACCGTAATTTTTTTTTTAGAACTCATAGCTAGGATTGTAAATAAAATTGTTAAAGTATTAAATGTTAGAATTTTAAGAAATAATATAAGGTGAATTTATAAAGGTAGAATTGAAATTTTATTATTAGTAAGGTGATTTTTGGGATTTTATCTTATTAACAAATATATACATATGTAATTAAGTGGGCTAAACATTATACATATGTAATTTGGGCTTAATTTAATTAAATTGAATCCAAGTCTAAGTTTATGTATATATATATATAAATATTAAAATAGGCCCAAGCCCAAACCCAAGTTAATATATATAAATGTAATTAAGTAAAATAAATATTTAAATGAATAAAATATTAAGTTTTAGTCAAAAATTCTTTACAAAATCTAAGCCATTCATTTGTTTCAATCTTAGCCATCCACTTGTTACAATTCTAGGCATGTTTTGGAAATTGAGTGGAAAAATGAGAGCTATTGAATTTAAATTGAAGAAATCCAAGTCATTCGTATGTTTAAGTCATTATACTTAAACAAAAGCTAATGTTTTCAATTTGAGAAGTGAACATACGTAGAAAGCAAATTGAGAAAGAAAAAGGAAAGAGAAAAGGAAGAGAAAAGGAAGAGAAAGTGGAAAAGAAATAAGGAAGAATTGGTAAGTCAAAGGTTGTTTTTAATTAATGATTATTATTTTGGTGTAGTAAGATTACTTAAATTAATATTAATTTGGTGTAGTATAGTTAGTGAAGTGAATTAATTATAGTAGGGAAGTAGAATTCTTTTAATTTGAATGGTAATTTATTGATGTAGCATGAATTAAATTAGTTGTAAGAGAATTTATACTATTAGTTAAATTGTAGTGGAAAATTAGAAATAGATGGTAGTAATGTTAAAATAAAGAATGAAAAATTGAAAATGGAATTATGTTAATGTTGTTTAGCATGTCAAATAAGGAAAATATATATATATATATATATATACACACACATATTGTTGGAAAATTGGAAAATTTTATTGTTGTATGCTTAGATTAATAGAAAAACCTATATTATCATGTGATATTAGAAAATTAATATAAATATTATTTTTATTAGGTTGTTATAATTGTATGAATTAATAAGAATTTAATTGTTATGTTGTGCTAATATTGGAAATTTAATGGAAGTGTAATAATAAATATATGTATATATATGTATATATATATTTATACTAATTATGGACTTGGAATGACATAATTGTGAAGTGGAATTAAATCTTGGCAATTTCGGTAGGCCGAGTTTGTTTGTAACATAAATGGGAGTGCTTAGAATTGATAATGTGGTTGTGCCGAAAATGTGCGTGTCTGCTATATTTGTGTGTGCGCAGTATGGCAAATACGGTGGCAAAACCAAACGAAATTTGAGTGATCATTGTGCGGCCCCATATGAATGTTTCAGAGACGGAAAAATGAAGGGATTAAGGGTGATAGGTCGTAGGTTCGATAGCCGGAAAGTGTCAAAACCGTATGACCAATACAAGGTATAAGGGTTGCTGGAAATTCTGAGTAAGCCTCGGAAAAATGAAATCCGGAAGAGTTTCGGATATCGGATTGAGGCGCCATAAATTTATACTAGAACTAGACATCTAGGATCACAACATATCTAAAATTTAGCTCATTTTGTGAAGGAATGAGATCGCAATGAATTTTTGAAAATGAAGGTTTTGCAGATGACATATTCTGTCTTAGTGTGTCATGTGTCGAAAATTTGGCATAACTTGGTTAATCAGAGTCGAAATCCTAATCCGTAAAGTGCGGTGGAAACTAGACTCATAATAGGATGTGTCGCCAAAAGTTTAGGTTAAATACATTGCCAATTTTGAATGGCATGTATTTATTGAAAGTGTAGAAGGTAAAATGTTAAAACTGAAGTAGATTGTGTTAATTTATTTTAGGTACACAATGCTAATATAAGAATATACTCGAGGAGAGCGGGAACGAAGGTAAGTAGATTGTGCATGTATGTTTTAATGTTTTGAAAATGTGCAATGTTTGACGTTGTTTTAAAATGGCGACAGGACTTTTAAAAATGACGGTCGGAATTTTAAAATGGCGACCAGAGTTTTGAAAACGGTACACGCTATAGTTTGGCCGCAATTTTTAAAAGGTCGAATGCCGCTATCGCACTTATGAAATATTTATGAAATTTTGTCGATGTGTGAAAGTTTGAATGAAATGAAATTGTTTTTATGGCTTAGTCGTTAGTTATGTTATTCTAACCTAGCCGGAGCTTACGTTGGAGGCAAGGCTTGCGGACTAGTAAGAATTCTGTTTAACGCGTTATACGCGTGTCTGTTATATGAATATGAAAATGTCCGCTTTAAACGGAACACGTGATCACGTTCTGAATCCGGGTCATCGTAGGTGCAGGTGACACTAACTGACTAAGTCGATTTGAACATGTTTGTATTTTGTATGAACTTTATGTTTTTGAAAATGTACTGTTTGTTAAGTTTCATATTTTGTACCACATTGACTTATAACACATGCATGATTTGCTTACTGAGATGTTTATCTCAGCCTTTATTGAAAAATTTATTTTTCAGATAATAGCACATAAGGATGACTGAGTACGCAAGCGAGGGTGTTAGGCGTATTCGTAGTTTTGTTAATGTATGAAGTTTGTAGATTAGCTAAGTAATATGTATAGACTTGTAGGTTAGTATGAATATTTTTGGATATGTAATTGACAAGCTATTTGTATTACAAGGTGTTGTAATGTATGTATATTTGTATGTATATTTGTATGTATATAAAAAAAATAACTATAACTGTTTAACTTTTGTGTAACAAAAGAGTAACATTGTATATAGTATATGTGTTTATGTATTAGCAGTTAATATGAAATAGGTGTGACATGTACTAAAGTTACACATTACTTAATGTAATTATAGTAATGCATAGTATCACGAGCTGATTTTCTCTTAAACGAAATTCGAATACGTGCGACATTCACTAACATATTGAACTAATAAGTTAATTTAAACAAGTTTATACACAGCAAACACAAGTAGGTTAGTTGTCTACAAATATAAACAAGTAAAAGACAATAATAAAAAATAAGCAAATATCATATCGCAACACAATTCAAGATAACCTAAATAAAATACGCAATAAGCAAACAAGCAACTGACAAGCAAACAATGAGTATACAAACATTGAACAAACAAGCATCACAACACATCGAACAAATAAAATTGAACGATCAATGCAAGCAGCACATTTCATTAATCTAAAGGCGGAGGAGTACATAGCTATGTTCTTGGAGAGCTGATAGTCAAGGCCCTTATGAGGCACCTAGCCATCCCCGCTTAAAAAAAGTTTTGAAACATTGTAAATAAGGTGATAATTCCAAGCCTATTGGTGCCACCCCGATATGCAGCCATAGGTTTACTAGCTGGCTTTGGACAAGCAAATGCGGGTGGCCTTTACATCCTTCCCCACATAATTTATCGGCGTCCTTAACGATTATTCTGTCTTAAAGTCTTCAATCTTTTGCTGAAATGGTTCCAGTTCTTTGGCTTTCTCCCAACTAGTCTCTTCTTCACTAAAACCCTTCCACTTCACGAGAAACTCCTTGTAGCATAATCTCTCCCCCCATTCACTTATCTCTGCTAGAATTTTTTCAACTTCTTTGATAGTCTTCTTTCGTGGCTGCTCTTTGATCTCCTTTATTATTGGTTAGTTGTGTGCAAAATCCTCCTTGTCAACGTGGTATGGCTTTAACCTGTTAACATAAAAGATTAGGTGCATCTTCATCCAGGCTGGCATATCGACCTTGTATGAAGCCTTCCTTACTCTAGCAATGATTGTAACTAGACATTCATACTTTCGCACTAATCTCTGGTCTTGGCTCCCCTAAAAGCGAATTTGTTTTTGAATTAACTTAATTAACACTGAGACTCTAGACTTGAATTTGAGCGGTCTTCTACTTTTGTCTATCCATTTCTTCATCATAGCGGCGGCTTTCTCTAGATATGCTTGAGTTATTTCAGTGTTAGTTCTCCATTCCTTGGTGAAATTAAAGGCCCGAAGGACCTTTCCCTTATACTCTATAACTGTGTGAGGTAGAAGTAGTTGTTGTCCCGTCACTACTTCAAAGGGACTTCGGTTTGTTGATGAACTCTTCCTTTCATTGAAGTAAAACTATGCTACGTCCAGTAATTTTGCCCAATTCTTATGGTTGACATTTACAAAATGGCGCAAATACTCTTCCAACATCCCATTAAATCTCTCTATCTGCCCATAATTTGGGGATGGTAATTCATGAGATATTCAGCTGTGACCCAAAAAGATTAAACAGTTCGCCATTTTTTCTACTCCGCAGTATTTTGGGGCTGGTATGAATGTGGCGTATTTTGAAAATCTGTTGACAACCATCAAAATGTAAGTCAAGTCACCAATCTTCGGAAGGTTAGTGATAAAGTCGAGTGAGACACTCTCCCACAATAGGCTCGATACATTTAGTAGCTCTAGCAATCTTTGGGTCTTCAGCTTCTCCACTTTATCTTGTTGGCAGATAAGGCAAGTCTTGGTATACTTTGCTATATCATCCTGCATCTGTAGCCAATAGTACCCTTACTTCAACAAGGCATACGTTCTTTGCCATCTTGGATGACCAGCCCACAAAGTGTCATGACACTCCTTCATAAGAGTTTTCCGCAGGTCTTCAACTTTTAGAACATATAAGCAACTGTTTTTCATCCACAAAAGTTCGTCTTCTACCCAAAATTGGTGAGTCTTCCCTTCCTTCACCAACTTCATGATCGTCTGAAAAAACAGATCTTTCTCTAGGTTCTCCTTGATGAATTCTTAGAGGGGTATCAAAACCGTTTTAGTTGACATGACTATCATTCTCTTCAAACTCGCAAGCTCTGACTTGCGACTTAAAGTATCAGCCACTTTTTTTAAGTTTTCAACTTTATGTTGGAAGTGAAAGTTTAATTCAGCAAAGAACTCCTGCCATCGAGCTTGTTTCGGGATCAACTTTGGCTGTATAAAGAAGTGGCTAATACCTGTATTGTCTGTTTTCACCACAAACTTAGATCCTAATAGATAATGCCTCCATATCCACAAATAGTGTAACACCACTAAGAGTTCTTTTTCTTGAGCAATGTACCTTCGCTCCAGTTCTAATAGCTTTCGACTTTCATAAGCTACTAGGTGGCCTTCCTGCAATAAAACTCCCCCAAAGTGAAGTCAAATACATCAATCTACACCTTAAATGGCTTGGTTAAATCCGGAAGGATAAGAACCGGATCTCTCACCATTGCTTTCTTCAAGCTGTCGAAGGCTCTTTTACACTGCTCAGACCATTCCCAAGTTACACCATTCTTTAATAGCTCGGTTAACGGTGCAGTTTTGTTCGAATATCCTTCTACAAAACGTCAGTAATAGTTAACCAATCCAAGGAAAGATTGTAAGTCCTTTACACTTTTTGGTGTATTCCAGTATTGAATAACCCTCGCCTTCTTTAAATCTATTCGTATACAACCTTGCTCTATCACATGGCCAAGGAATTTGATGCGCTTCTGGGCAAACTAACACTTCTCTTTTTTTACAAAGAGTTGTTGTCTTTCAACTCCTAGAATACCATGGCTAAATGTTTTTTGTGTTTTTCTAAGGTTTTACTATAAACCACGATATCATCAAGATACACCACTATAAACTTGTCCAAATATTTATGGAATACATCATTCATTAGTGTGCAGAGGTCGCAGGAGCATTTGTTAACCTGAACAACATCACTAAAAACTTATACGATTCATATTGGCTGACACATGTTGTCTTCACCTCATCATCTTCAGCAATCATCATTTGACAGTAACTAGACAGTAAATCTAGCTTAGTGAAGTATCTTGCCGAACTCAGCTCATTAAACAAATCTATTATCAGTATAATAGGATAGGTATTGCGGACTGTCAACTTGTTAAGAGCTCTATAGTCGATACACAACTGTAGGCTCCCATCTTGCTTCTTCTGGAATAACACCGGGGCTTCGATTGGTGCTTTCGACAGTCTAATGAAGCTGACCTCTAACGATTCATCTAATTGTTTTCGGAGTTCGGTTAGTTCTGGTAAGGCAATTCTGTATGGGGCACGCAAAGGTGGTTTCGCCCCTAATACCAACTTAATCTAATGATTAAATGTTTTCCTTGGTGGCAAGATCTTGGACAGTTAATCTGGCATCACCTCTGTAAATTCCTTCAATACATCCGTAATCTCCGATGAGGTCAGCTCTCATTTCCTCTCAGCTACTGAGGTCGGAATGATAATAAAAGAGGGTTCTCCTCTCTTAATCTCTTTCTTGAATTGAAGGGCGCATAAGAGTTTTGCCTCTGTCGACTGCTTAACCTTGGTTGGCACTATCGCAAGCTGTTCTCCTTTGATCAACAAACTATCGGCAGATAGAACTGGGATTACACCCTTTTACAACAAGAAGTTCATTCCTAAGACGACATTAAAGTCATCCATCTACGCAGCTACAAGGTCCACTTAACCTTCCCAAGTACCGATCTTCATCTGCACTTACTTTGCCAACCCACTCGTGGGTAAGGCTTTTGAGTTGACCGCCTTCATGCTGCCAGCATCCTCCTCATGCTTCAACCAAAGGTGCTTCACTTCTGAAGCAAAAATGAAGTTATGAGTGGCCCCCATGTCCACCATACCACTCTTTGCCATAATCTCATTGATTAGGGTGTCAACGAATAGAAGACCTTTTCCTACAGCCTTCTTACCTCATATTACTTCTTTAAGGCATTCATTATCTTCAATGTCACCATGTGACCTATTTCTTTTATCTCATGATCACCTGTACGTGCCTCTTGCGATTGATCTTCAACTATCATGACAGTTAGTCTTGTCTTTTTGACGCACTTTGAGGCTTTATGCAGGAAATTGCATAGTAAACATCTAAACGGTTTCTTACCTACTTTTCTACTATTGAAAAATGCTGACTTCTTCGAGTAGTTTGGTTCTGCCCTCTTGGTCGTTCCTCCACCTTTCTTAGGCCCCCAATTCCTGCGTTTCTTGTTCCAATTACGGTTCTCTCCTGACATGGGTAATGACCTTTTTGATTGGGGACCATTGAGTTAGTAATTTAATAATGGTTCAGCAGCCGCTTGTGTGGATGGGAGATCTCGCACCATTTTTCGTTGAATCTCATTTCGGGCCCAAGGTTGAAGGCCTTTAATGAAGTAGAACAATCTATCTTCCTCAGTCATATCTTAAATATATAGCATTAATCTCGAGAATTTCTTCATATGCTCGCGAACTGTCCCAATTTGGGTCAACCCATGTAATTGTCTCCGAGCCAGGTATGCCACATTTTTAAGAAAGAATTGGTTCTTCAACTCTCGTTTCAAGTCCTCCTAGTTGTCAATTGTGCAGCGTCCATCTTGGATCTCTTGATATTTTATCTTCCACCATAACTTGGCATCTCCGGACAAGTATATGGACACCATGGTCACCTTGATATATTCGAAATCTGCTCTTACAACCTAGAAGTATTGCTCAATATCAAACAAAAAGTTCTTAAGCTCTTTGGCATCTTGGGCCCTCTATAGTGTTTCGACTTTGGTACCTTTAGTCGGTTATATTTGAGATTGGAGCAGCTTCCGGTTGAATTACAAGGGCACAGGCAGTGAGGTTTGTCCTTGTGTCCATTGGCCCACGACACTCTTCCGTAATCTCGGATATCATCGCTTACACATTTGCAAGTTGTGTTTTCAACTCTTCGAGATGTCTTTCATCTGATGACTCGGTACTAAAGCTAGAGACCTTTGATTCTAGTAAGCTTACTCGAGAACCTAAAAATTCTAGTATCGTAATAGTTCGTCTTATGTCGTCAGCATCAGGTGAGCCCACTCTCTTCCGTGCCATTTCTAAACTCGTTGACGTTCCTCAAACTTTGCCATTTTCCTTCAAGAGCATCCAATGCTCGTTAACGCTCTTCTATTTCTGTCCATTTTCTTTCGAGAGCATCTAATCGGGTTATTTTTGAGGAGATAGCTTTTGTAGACATCATTACCGTAACCTTGTGCTCTGATACTAACTGTCACAGACCGATTTTCTCTTAAACGAAATTCAGATCCGTGTGGCACTCACTAGCGCGTTGAACTAGTAAGTTAGTCTACATAAGTCTGCACTCAGCAAGCACAAGTAAGTTAGTTGTCTACAAATGTAAGCAAGCAAAAGACAATAATAAGAAACAAGCAAATATCATATCGCAACATAATTAGAGGCAACATAATTAGAGGCAACAAGTAAACAAGAAACTGACAAGCAAACAAATAATAACACAACACATCAAGCAAACAAGATCAAAAAATCAATACAAGAGGCATATTTCATTAATTTAAGGGTGAAGGAGTACACAACTATGCCCTCAAAGAGCTGATGGTCAAGGCTTTATGAGGCACCTAGTCATCCCTCCTTAAAGAGGGTTTGAGACCTTGTAAATAAGGTGACAATTCCAAGCCATATTGGTGCCTCCTCGATATACGACCATTAGACTTACTAGTTGATTCTAGACAAGCAAATGCGAGTGTCTCTTACACATAGCCTATGTTAATCACAAATGCATTTAGAACAAGCTCAACACCAATCCATTCTCCATCCTTGAAAACTTAATACCTTCAGTAATAGAAGAAGAGTGATTTGCTCTACTGATAAGACGTTGGATTCCCAACATTAGCCAGTCACTTTGATACTAAACTCTACCAACCCACTGACATCTCCTTAAAGTAAAACGATTATGAGGTTAGGGTCACAATGTTTAGGCAGTCCTAGGGTCAAGTTTGGTTTCAGGCATGGCAAGTAATGACTAACTGATAATAATAAACCTTCGCTTAGTTTATCCCTAAAATAACTAGAATCAAGTCCCAGTCCTTTAGAAATTAGCTCTAGGATGATTGAACCCATCTTTTTTGATTCAATTGTATATACCCCAACAACCTCACAGTTATATTTTTGTCACGAATTAACAATGTCATATCAAACATTGAGAAGAATAATGTATGAAATAAATCATGTATTATCAGTATCTAGTTGGCTTTTCAAGCCAATGATAAATGCATTCAATGACAAAAATGTCTCAAGTCGTTGCGACAAAAATGAATTTCTTAAGATGATAATTTATACTGCTTGTGCTGAGCTTTGAACTTTTATTAAAGTCTTCAGAGTAGAAACTTGCCTTGTCTTCTGTAGGCATCTCAAAGAACTCCTTGAAGACATTATTGGTGTCATTAACTAGTTTCTATGGAATTCCATGGTTATAACCTATTTGCCAATATTTGCTTTATCATCTTGTAACTTACATGTCAGTTTTGACAACCTAATGGCACAAAACACTAGTCTGAAATCATAATTCCTTCAGATTAAGTTCAAAGAAAAAGATATGTGAACCTAAAAAATCCGAACTCTTTGCTAGCATTCAATACTTACTGAATTAGATCGAAGCGATTGTGATCCAATGCTTTACTTAGATTAACCACTGGAAAGGTGTGGCACGAAGATTGATCTTTGTATCATATTGAAACCATCTTTCCCATTTCTACAAGGTGGATAATTGAAATTTCAGAGGAAACTACTTTTTTTATGGTGTGAAGATAGCGTTCTTTTCAATATTTCTTTTCAAATGTCATTTTTTTTCCAACTAAGCATCGACAACAAACCCGACAATTAGTAATATTTAACAGATTTTACTAGGTTATTAACAACGTTGACAATCAGTAATTGCTTGTATAACAAAACCATGATTATGACCGATGAATTGCATTTGTTTATCCAGTTGCTCTAATTATTAAAACCAATTTGGTATAAGTTTTGCTAAGTTATTGGTAGTTTGACAATCGCTATGTTTTTTTGTTCTTAATTTTTTATTATCTGATTTACATTAGTAGAGCACAACTGCACAATTTTTGCTATGCTGTTATGGACAAATCATGTTCAGAAACTGAAGTGCGTTTGTTTTCAAGGGTAAAAAGTCGTGCTGATATTTACTAAAACAAATTAAAGTTTATCGTCTAACACATACAATACATATATATCTTCTCTTACACCATTATTCTATAATTCTAGAACTTAGAAACTTATGGATAGCTTCAGCCTTAGCAGACTTAGATAAAACATCGACATGAAAGTCTTTGAATTTGAGAGCTCTGTATATCGTGTTTGTAACACTTTCTTCTATACATAATTCCAAATACAAAGTTATTCTCACATTTACTATATAATATTATTCTATTATTACATAAGTTTTAAACATTTATAATTAACAAAATTATTGTACATACAAGTTTACATATATTACAACTCCTTGTCACTGAACTAACCTATTGATTACATATATCTTAAAATATTATCTATGCCTAACCAACATAGTACGCATCCTTGGTCACTTCTATGTGTTATTCTCTGAAAAATAAAATTTTTATAATAAAAGGTGAAATACAATCTCAGTAAGCAAATTATGTAAGTTTTTATATATCAATGCAGTACAGAATATAAATGTTTAAATAAATCAATGCATTTTCAAACTTTTCCAATAACATAGAAATTTATTCACAATATAAACATATTCAGAACGGCTTAGTCAGTTAGTGTCACCTACACTCATGTTGACCCGAATCCAAAACATAATTACGTGTTTCGTATATAATTGTCATTTTCATTTTCATATAACAGAAATGCGCACTGCACATTAAATAAAATTCTTACTAGCCTACAAGTTTTACATTTGACACGAGACCCGACTAGGTTAGAATAATATAACTAATAACAAGCCATAAAAATACATTTTTATATATATAATTCACAATTGACAACATTTTAATATTTATTTCATAAATGCGATATCAGCATTTAACATTGAAATTCACAATTTTTCAATCATCATTTCATAGAGACAACATTGGCGTACCAAAACATTAACATTCACATTTTCATCATAACATCGAATATCACATGATTTCAAAAACATTAAAAATGCATGTACAGTTTACTTACTTCTCCTCTCGCTTTCCTTGAATATGTTCTAAGATTAATGTTGCGTACCTAAAATCAAATTAACACAATTTATTTCAGTTACATATTTATACTTGTCACTACATTCCTATGAGATCCACATTTCCCAAACTCAACACTTAATGAATTCCTAAAATACATTTATCACCATCCATTGTATTATTTCATATATACCTATACATATACATATACATACACACACACACACACACACACACGTATATTACAACAGTTTTCTGCCAATTCTTTTTTCGACAACTCCTGCATTATCAAATTTTCAAACACTCTAACTTATTTCACACAAACTCGATCTACCAAAAATCACAACTAATCCGATTTTCGTGGAAATTCAATTTTACTTCAATAACTAATTATTTCAAATCCACACATAACAATTTAAGTTATAATAAACACATATTATACAATATTTATATTTAATTTATCACTTACAATTTAACATTAATATCATAATTTCTAATAAAACTCACCCAATTTTGTTAATGTACTAAGTATCTTAATTTATTAGCTACAAATTAATATTAATAACATAAATAGTTCAAATATTATAAGCATGACATACACATGATAATACACTTTATAACCACCAATTCTATTTATTTAAAATACTATACACACATTAATACAATATCCATTTCCAATTTCCAAACTACAATTTAACATTAATAATATAAATTTATTTATCTCTAATTTTCTACTACAATTTAGCACTACTAATATGAATTTATCAATCTTTAATTTTCTACTACACTTTAGCATTAATAACATAAATTTGTCCATATCTAATTTCCTAATACACTTTAACACTAATAACATGAATTTGTCTATTTCTAGTTTTCACCAATTTACACTATTATATACACTTCAAAATAATATCCATTTCAAATCTCTTAATTATAATTTAACATGAATAATATAAATTCTACTATTATTTTAGGCATCTAATGATAAAATTCTAAGCATATAATAATAAAATCTCAAATGGGAAAAATTAAAAACTCACAAATTTCCTTCTTTTTCCCTCTTTTTTCTTTTTTTCTTCCCCTTCTTTCTTTTTTTCTTCCCTTCGCTCTTTTCTCACTTACGTTTCTTTTCCTTTGCCTTTCCAAATTGAAAATATCAATTATTGATTAATTATAATTACTTAAAACACATGGATAGTTTGAATGGGTTTAACTAATCCAATAAACCACATTTAACCACCTAATTTTTCACTAACTAATATCAAATATTGATTAATTTTAATTACTTAAAACACATAAATGACTTGGATGGATTTAACCAATCCAATGGATCATATTTAACCATATAATTTTCCACTAAACTTGGCCTATATTTATCCTTATCTAAGACTACAAAACATGCTTAAAATTATGTCAAGTGAATGGTTTAAATTAAAGCAAATTGATGATTGAGATTGTGTAGAGAATTTTAGCAAAATTTAATGTTATTTATTTATTTATTTTGGCATGGCTTTAGGCTCAACCAATTGGACTTAGGCCTAACTAATTGAGCTTAGGTCTAACTAATCAAATTGGGCCTAAAATGTGTGTGTGTATATATATATATATATATATGCACGGCCCACTTAATTTTATTTTAATTTATAATCTAAAATTTCAAAAATAACATTGTTGACAATAAAATTTCAATTCTACCCTTCATGGCTACTGCATTTTTTAAGCTTACAAAAATACTCTTATAAATTCACTTTATAACATTCTTAATATTCTAACACTTAATAAACTATAAAACATATTTCAAATTATGGTAATGGTAATAATTATTTAACTAGGTATGCTATATCCTAAGCCGATTCCATGTCAACTAAATATGTGTAAACTCGATTAAATTCTCTTACATTCATAATATTATGTCGTAAACATATCATGAATGTAAATTCTAATTTACTTAGATAATATCAAGGTTATGAGTTTTACTAATAGAAATTGCGAGTGTTACAATTTTTCCCTTCTTACAAAAATTTCGTCCTCGAAATTTAATAAGTATCTTTATTTTCATTAGAAAAGCTAATGATATTTTTCTCGAATTTCTACTTCTCGTTCCCATGTGGCTTCCTCTATAACATGATTCCTCCAAAGCACTTTCACTAGAGGAATATTCCTAGAACGTAATTGTTGATCCTTATGGTCCAGAATTTGAACAAGAACCTTATCATAAGTTAGTTCTTCTCTAAGCCGAAGTGGTTTATAATTTAATACATGTGTAGTATTAGCAATGTAATTACGCAACATTGATACATAAAACATATTATGTACTTCAGATAAAGATGAAGGGAGGGCAAGTCGATAAGCCACATCCCCACTCTTTCTTTAAATTCAAACTAACCAATAAATCTAGGGCTTAACTTCCATTTCTTACCAAACCTCATAACCCCTTTTATTGGATCCACTTTGAGAAATACCTTTTCTCTCACAACAAATTCCAAAGGCTTTCTTTGGATATCAGCATAACTCTTTTGTTTACTGTGATCAGCTTTCATTCTTTCTTTTATTTTCTTAACCACTTCACGTGTTTATTGAACAATTTCCAGCTGTAGAACTTTCCTTTCTTTGACCTCATCCCAATAAAGTGGCAATCTACCCTTCCTTCCATATAGTACTTCACATAGAGCCATGCTAATAGTGGATTGAAAACTGTTCTTATATGCAAACTCCACCAATGATAGATATTCATCCCAACTACCCTTGAAATCCAATATGCATGCTCGCAACATATCTTCTAGAATCTGAATAGTTCTCTCCAATTATCCGTCAATTTGCGAGTGAAAAGCTATACTAAAGTTTAATTTAGTACCCATAGCCATATGTAAACTCTTCCAGAATTTAGAGGAAAATCATGAATCTCTATCCTAAACAATGAAAACAAGCACCATATGCAATCTCACAATCTCTTTAACATATAATTGTGCATACCTATCCATCGAATAAGTGATATACACAAGAAGGAAGTGTGTGGATTTCGTCAACTTATCCACAATTACCTATATTACGTTGTAACCCGTAGGAGTTCTTGGTAATCCTACAATAAAATCCATAGCTATGTGTTCCCATTTCCACTTTGATATTATCAACAGCCTTAATAAACCTGACGGTCTCTAATATTCCGCTTTAACTAGTTGGCAAGTCAAACATTGCTTCACAAATTGTATAACATCAAGTTTCATCTTGAGCCACCAAAATCTACTATAAAGATCTCTATACATCTTTATGCTACCAGGGTGAATAGTATACTAAGAGTTATAAACTTCATTCAGAATTTCTTGCTGTAGGTTATCATTTGTAGGTATACAAAACCTTTCTTCAAAATACAATGCCCCATCCTCAGCTATTGCAAACCCCCTTCTTCTACCTCTTGAAACTTCCTCTAAAACCATCTTTAAGTACTGATATGCTTTCTAAGCATCTTTAATTCTTTGGATCAAGATTGGTTGTATTGTTAGATAGGTTATATATGAGTTATTAGCCTTTCTTACTACTTCAATTTGATTCCTATTAAGGTCTAACAAAATCTGCCTCTGAGTAGTTATGAGTGTGGCCAGTTGTCCCGAAGATTTTCAACTCAAGGCATCGCCACTACATTTGCTTTTCCAAAATGATAATTAATTGTATAATCATAGTCCTTTACTAATTCCAACCATCTCTTTTACCTCAAATTCAACTCTTTCTGAGTAAATAGATACTTCAAACTTTTATGGTTTATAAAAATTTTACAGGTTTCTCTATACAAATAATGTCACCAAATCTTTAAGGTAAAAACCACCATTGCAAGTTCTAAATCATGTGTAAGGTAATTCTGTTCATAATTCTTAAGTTATTTAGAAGCATAAACCACAACCTTTTCGTGTTGTATCAATACACAACCCAGACCTTTCCTCGAGGCATCACTATATATCATATATTCTCCACCGCTAGATGGAATTATCAGAATTGGTGCTGTCACCAAACGATTCTTAAGCTTCTGAAAACTTCTTTCACATTCTCCACTCCACACAAATTTTGTATCATTCCGAGTTAGCTTTGTTAAGGGTGCAGCCAACCTAGCAAAACCTTCCATAAATTTCCAAAAATATCTCGCTAAACCCAAGAAACTCCTTACTTTCGTGACCGTTAAGGGTTGCTCCTAATTAACTATTGCTTCCACTTTAATCGGATCCACAGATATCCCATCTTTATTCACCACATGTCCTAAAAATACTACTTGTTTTTGCCAGAATTCACACTTTTAAACTTAGCATACAATTTCTTCTCCCTAAGTGTTTGAAGCACTAACCTCAAATGTTCCTTATGGTCCTCATCACTCTTCAAATACACCAATATATCACTAATAAATACAATCACAAATTGATCTAAGTATGGCTGAAACACCTTATTTATTAAATTTATAAAGACGGCTAGGGCATTTGTTAACCCAAAAGGCATCACAAAAAATTCATAATATCCATACAGAGTACGAAAAGCAGCCTTTGACACGTCTTTATTCTTAACTTTGATCTAGTAATGTTCTGACCTCAAATTGATTTTAGAAAATACTCTTACTCCTTACAACTGGTCAAACAAATTATCGATTCGAGGCAAAGGATATTTATTCTTTATTGTAGCTAGATTTAATCTCCTATACTCAATATATAATCTTAGGGTGCCATTTTTCTTGTTAACAAACAACCCCGGAGCACCCCAAGGTGAAATGTTAGGGCGTACAAAACCCTGATCTAACAATTCTTATAGTTCACTCTTTAATTCTTTTAATTCCACAAGCGTTATTCTATAAAGTGCTATAGAAATGGGCGATGTACTCAGTCCTAACTTAATACCAAACTCAATCTCCCTTTTAGGAGATAACTCGAGCAAATCCTTTAGAAATACATCTCGAAATTCTGAAACTACAGGAATATTCTCTACACACATCTCAGTTTCACCCCCCTTAACCACATAAGTTAAAAAACCTTCACACCCCTTTTCTAATAACTTCATGGCCTTAATTGCATTTATCAACCCTTAACTAATCACAAACCATCTCCCCTCAAAACTAAATTTTGGTTGAACTAGAATGTTAAACACTACTTTCTTAGTAAAATAGTTTACTTAAGTGATTAGCCAATCCATTCCTAAAATAACATCAAAATTACACATCTCTAGGGGTAATAAATCTATCATAAATTCCTTCTCCTCCATAATAATTTTATATGCTTTGTAAATCTATTGTATCATCACACTTTCACCTATAGGTGTGGCCACAAACATCACATATTTCAAAGATTTGGGAGGTTTATCAGAAAAACAACTAAATACACACAACACAAAAGAATGGGTAGTATCAGGTTCAAACAATACTTTATCTTCTTTATTAAAAAGAATTAGTGTACCTGTTACCACTTCATTCGACGCTCGTGCATCCTACATAGTGAGAGCATACACACGTCCCGGTACCTTCTGCCTTTTGTTTTGGTTTTCTACTCCACTATCTTTAATATCCACTCGCCTATTCGAATAATCTTTAATTGTATACCCTTGCTTGCTGTACAACTAAAGCAAGCTCTTAACACCCGATGGAAAATTCTAAGATGGAATTTCCCACATGATTCATAGGAAGTATGCATCATCTACGTTGCTTGCCTGTTATCATCCATATCCCTAAGGTTGACTTCTTCTGGAATATGTGTATCTCCACTATCTTATTGAAAGGAAGGTCTTTGTGTTCTGCTACTACTTCCCCCTTACCTCGCATTTCTTCTCCTTTTGATGTATTATTCCCGGGCTTTTTGAGACTCTATCAAATCCATTTCTGCAATAATTGCTCGGTCTACTGAATCTGCATACATGTTTAGTTTCAGGATGGATAACCGTGATTTGGTTACTAAATGCAACCCTTCTTGAAAATGTCTACATTTGCTTTGCTCATTTACAACCAAGGTGTAGATTTCGCCTTGTATTCCATCACTGATTTTTCTCCCTACGCTAGTTTGAGGAAGTCCGCCTCCATATTATCTTTGACTCGTTGTTGAAAATATTTCTCCAAGAAAGCTTCCTCAATTAACTCCCACATAATAAGTTTCCCCTCCAATTTTGTTCTCAACAATCTAACTTTGAACTCCCACCAGTGATCTGCTTTTCCTTGTAATACAAACAAAGTAAAAATTACTTTTTGCTCCTCACCACAACCGAAAGCTATAAATATTTTCTCTATTTGCTTAATCCATGTTTTCGCCACCATTGAATTTGTGTTCCCTCTAAATATTAGCAGATTCAGCTTCTTAAATTGCTCCAAAGTCATTACCCTATTATTATGCTCATCACCATTAGGTTAGTTCCCACTCCCTTCACTTGTTAGGGCACTACTACTTCGAACAATACTCTTAATCAATTTATTTTGTTGTTTCATCATCCTCATCATCATGTTAATGATAGAATTCTCATCTCCGGCATCCCTTGCAGGCTCCCTAGCTCTATTAACATTCTGAGGGGGCCCTTGAACTCAATGCATTAGCTTTTAATTTTTCTCTGCGAGACATTTTCTTCTATTGAAATAATTATATTAGATATATATTAGTCATTAATAGTTAAGGGGTAAAATAATACATTAGGATCTTTTTTATTAACCCATACTCCATTAAAGAACAAATATAAAAATAATCCAACAATCCTTCAATGTAAAATTATAATACAAAAATATGCAATATATCTTACATTAACTATAGAAATTTACAATCTTTTAAAAGGGTAACTACATAAAATATACAAGAAGAACAAACTTCCAGATAACTAAAGTCATAACTACAAAAAGGTTGAATATATACAAAATTTACAGGTAAAACATTATGGTAGGAATGAACCTTACACTCCACCAATCATTTAAATCTTTCATTATCTTCAGCGGTTTAAAAGGTATTTCTATTTTAGAAAGAAAAGTTTTAATATTACTGGTCTTTCCTCACTAGTCTCCCCTACTAAGCTGTTATTCACCCTTCTTACCCAACTTTTTTTAATTCTAAAAACATTGTTGTACCTCCTTATTCAGAATATAAGCCGAACCACAAATTTATTTTGATTCGCCCTTTACCATAAACCCTTATGCCTTTAAGTGCGTCATTCTTAACTTCTTTAAAAACTCTTAGACCTAGACCAGTTTCTAAAAACCACATGTTACCTTCCTGGTATCCTCTATAACTTGTTCTTACTCTCGTTCTATTCATGTCCGCCCAAAGTTTCCTCAAGTCTTTTGCAAGAACACCTCTTAAAACACATTGTTCTCTTCTGTCGACATACGTTCATAGGTCGTATTTAGTTCTAGCCATTTACAACCAAAGCAAAACAAAATTATATCCCGTGAAATTTAAACAAATCTACTAACTAAACATTTATTTATTATTATTTTTTCATTATTATACTATTATATATATATATATTTGTTTACACTTCCTAATTAACCTAAAGTCTACATAATCATAACCTAGGCTCTAATACCACTAAATTGTAATACCCCCTTCCATACATAGTTCTAAATACAAAGTCATTCTCATATTTACTACGTAATGCTATTATATTATTACAGAAGTCTTAAACATTTATAATTAACAAAATTATTATATATACAAGTTTACATATATTATAACTCTTTTGTCACTAAACTAGCTTGTTGATTACATATATCCAAAAATATCATCTATACCTAACCAACATCGTACACATCCTTGGTCACTTCTATGTGTTATTCTCTGAAAAATGAAATTTTTACAATAAAGAGTAAGATATAACCTCAGTAAGCAAATTATGCAAGTTTTTATATGTTAATGCAGTACAAAATATAAATGTTTAAACAAATTAATGTATTTTCAAACTTTTCTAATCACATAGAAATTTATTCACAATATAAACATGTTCAAAACGACTTAATTAGTTAATGTCATCTGCACCCACGGTGACCCGGATCTAGAACGTAATTACATGTTCTGTATATAACGGTCATTTTCATTTTCATATAACATAAACGTGCACTACGCATTAAACAAAATTCATATTAACTTGCAAGTCCCGCATTTAATACGAGACTTGGTTAGGTCAGAATAATATAAATAATGACTACGCCATAAAAATATATTTTTATTCATATATTTCATACATCGACAACATTTCAATATTTATTTTATAAATGCAATATTGGCATTCAATATTGAAATTCACAATTTTTTAGTCATCATTTCATAAAGACAACATTGGTGCACCAAAACGTTAACATTCACATTTTCATTATAACATTGAATATCGTATGATTTCAAAAACATTAAAAATGCATGTACGATTTACTTACTTCTGTTCTTGCTTTCCCCGGATATAATCTTATATTAATGTTGCGTACCTAAAATCAAATTAATACAATCTATTTCAGTTACACATTTATACTCATTGCTACATTCCTACGACATCCACATTTCCCAAACTTAAAACACTTAATAAATTCCTAAAATATATTTATCACCATCCATTCTATTATTTCATATACATCTATAATTATATATATATATATTACAACAATTTTTGAAAAACATTTTTGGCTGAAAAATTTCCTGAACTAGTCAATATCGCCGTTTTCCGCCAATTCTTTTTTCAATAACCCCGGCATTATCAAGTTTCCAAACACTTCCAATTACTTCACATAAACTCAGCCTATCGAAAATCACAACAAATCCGATTTTCGCAGAGATTCAATTTCACTTCAACAACTCACTATTTCAAATCACAAGTTATTATAAATACATATTAAACATTATTTATATTTAATTTCTCACCTATAATTTAACATTAATATCATAATTTCTAATAAAATTCACTCAATTTTATTAATGTGCTAAGCATCCTAATTTCTTAACTACAAATTAATATTAATAACATAAATGGTACAAATATTATAAACATGAAATATAAATAATAATAACACTTCATAACCACCAATTCTATTCATTTAAAATACTATACACACATTAACAAAATATCCATTTCCAATTTCCAAACTACAATTAAGATTAATAATATAAATTTATCTATATCTAATTTCTTACTACAATTTAGTACTACTAATATGAATTTGTTCATCTCTAATTTCCTACTACACTTTAGCATTAATAACATGAAATTGTCCATCTCTAATTTCCACCAATTTACACCATTATATACACTTCAAAAAAATATCCATTTCAAATCTCCTAATTATAATTTAACATGAATAAAATAAATTCTACTATTATTCTAGGCATCTAATAATAAAATCTCAAATGGGAAAAATTAAAAACTCATAAATTTTCTTCTTTTTCTCTCTTCTTTTTCTTTCTTTTTTTCTTCCCCATCCTTCTTCTTTTCTTCCCTTCACTCTTTTCTCACTTACATTTCTCTTCCTTTGCCTTTCCAAATTGAAAACATCATTTATTGATTAATTATAATTACTTAAAACATATGGATGGCTTGGATGGATTTAACCAATCCAATGGACCACATTTAGCCACCTAATTTTTCACTAACTAACATTAAATATTAATTAATTTTAATTACTTAAAACACATGGATGGCTTGGATGGATTTAACTAATCTAATGGACCACATTTAGCCACCTAATATTTCACTAAACTTGGCCTATATTCATCATTATCTAAGACTACAAAACATGCTTAAAATTGTGTCAAGTGGATAGTTTAAATTAAAACAAATGGATAGTTAAGATTGTGTAGAGAATTTTAGCAAAATTTGATGTTATTTATTTATTTATTTATTTTGGCATGGGCTTGGCCTAACCAATTGAGCTTAGGCCTAACTAATTAAATTGAGCCTAAAATGTGTGTATGTGTATGTGTGTGTGTGTGTATACATGGTCCACTTAATTTTTATTTTAATCCATAATCTAAAATTTCAAAAATAATCTTGTTGACAATAAAATTTCAATTCTACCCTCCATAACTACTACATTTTTCAAGCTCACAAAAATACCCTTATAAATTCACTTTATAATATTCTTAATATTCTAACACATAATACACTATAAAACATATTTCAAATTATGGTAATGGCAATAATCATTTAACTAAGTATACTATATCCTATGTCGATTCCATGTCAACTAAATATATGTAAACTCGATTAAATTCTCTTATTTTCATAATATTATGTCGTAAACATATCATGAATGTAAATTCTAATATACTTAGATAATATCGAGGTTATGAGTTTTACTAAAAGAAATTGCGAGTGTTACAGTGTTGGTTGTGGAAACCACCCATAAGCGACTCGTAACTTCCCCAACTGTTATGTAAACTTCCAATACATTTCTGGCAACTGCTGGGAATGGCCATTAAGGGTGGTAACTTCCAAGAACTACAGAAAACTTTCCAAAACAGTTTTTAATGGAAAAACCTATAAATTAGAAGTCATTCTTATTAAAAAGGCCCCGAGCTTGTTATTCTTTGTAAACTCCATCAAGTGTAAATTAAGAGAGCTTGAAAGATTTTTAACCGATGTCGAAACAGTAAGAAAAAACATCAATGGCAAAAGGTAAGTTCCTTGGACTTCCGCATTTAAGTTTTAATAATTTAAAGCATAATTTTTGTTTTCATATTTACATTTGGTATCAGAGCATATTTATGCCTCTACCTTGATGTGTTCTATGTATGTTTTCAATGAAAATAAAAAATGAAGTCATGGGTTCATTCGGTCATTTTAAATCATTCATGCAATCAACTTTTTGTTGTTTTTAATGCAAATAAATGCTACTAATGTATTCATAAATGAATTTAGAACATTTTAGATGTGAAAATTTTCAAAAAACACGTAGAAATTAGCCGAAAATAAGGCCGAAATGTTGTCGGGTTAACAGGTCTGAAATCGGTTATGGTCGACTCAACCGAAAGTTGAAGACAAACCAGAAAAGGTCGACCGACATGTCAATTTCTTATGGAACCTCTGGACAACATGTCGGTTACCATCAAGTTTTTCGTCTTAAAAACGTATAACATATCGTTTATATACGGTAAGATAAAACGACATGTCATTTGTTTTGAGGTCAAAAGTTGACCATAAGGATAAAACGACATGTCGGTTTTAACCCGAGCTAATTTTAATTTGTATACACCATGTCTTTTCCTTTATGGACATGGAAACAACTTGTCGATTTTGTAGAATTTAAGTCAAAAATATTTGGCTTCTGGTGCGATTCGAATCCAGGCTTAAATTTTTGAATTCAACGGTCTAACCACTGGGCCGCATGTCAAATTTATGGCATTTAAGTCTTACTTAAGGTTTTTAAAATAATTGCATAAAAAACAATGTCATCCAAATTAAACCCAAGACTTAATAATTTTAAGTCCGTTGCTAACCGCGAGATTTTTGCTTTTCGTTATTATTTAATTTTAATTGGTAATTAAATGTATGATATTTATGAAATTGTTTATAAATTCTGAAAATAATGCAATTTAGTCCAAAATCATATTTTGATTATTCATGATTTTGGCCTAAAATTTAGTTTTATTTTCCATAAAATATGTAGACTATAAGAATTTACAAATTTTTGGTAATCTTTTAATTTTGACATAAAATATGCATAATTTATTGTACTTTATGATATGTATATTTTATGATTGATAAATGCTTAAATTTTATGCATTTATTTTTTATATGCATTTATTTTTTATTACATTTATGAATGCATATATTCAGTAAGAGAGCATGCAAATATGAAATACCAAAATTAAGGACTATTGTTGGGTATAGTTGTAGTTTATTTTGCTATTAATTATATGTCTAGAAAAATTATGTCAAAAAGATCATCAGTTGCCTAAAGAAGTTGGGTTTTAAATGGGACCATTTGTGACATCTCTAATCTTTTCTGAGAATTTTTTTGGTGTAATTTTTAACTTAAATAAATTACTCTATATTGCTTGTACAAAAGATTTTAAGAAACAAAAACATTAAGTAAAATTTTTGAATTTCATATGTCTAAGTTACTAATATAATTTTTAATTTAGAGAGTAGTCATAACATCTCTAAATTAAGTGAGAATTATATTAGAATCATATATAATTTAAAGACATAAATTGTGATTAATCATATTTAATGTAATAAATTTTATCCTACATAAATTTTTATTATATTTATATAATTAATTAGGATAAAGTATCAAATTATTTTTCTTAACTTATCTACAAGAATTAAGAATATATATATAATTTGATAGTTTTATTATAAAGATATATGAATCTATTAGAGTAAAATACTTAGTCTATATACAATATTTTATGTCTATTGATTCATATTTTAAGACATATTTTATATTAATAAAACATAATAAAGAAATATTTTATATTGATAAAATATAATATGAATCTACTATAGTAAAATACTTAGTCCACGGATAGTATTTTATGTATATAAATTCATATTTTAAGACATATTTTATATTGATAAAACATGATAAAGAAATGTTGGTAAAACATAATATGAATCTACAAGAGTAAAGTAAAATACTTAGTTTATAGACAGTATTTTATGTCTATTGATTCATATTTTAAGACATGTTTTATATTGATAAAACTTGATAAAGAAATATTTTATGAATCTACTAGAGTAAAATACTTAGTCCACAGATAGTATTTTATATATATATATATATATATATTGATTCATATTTTAAGACATATTTTATATTGATAAAACATGATATAGAAAATATTATTCTCAAATTTATGACATAAGCATGTATTGATTATTATATTAGGTTTGTGGAATCAAGAAATGCAAAATTTCTTGAGAATGACTTGAATATTGGCAGGGGTCAATTTCATAACATAGTTTCTGACAAAACCTTCCACTTTAGGTAGTCAATTAATTGTCATTAATAACACCTCTTCAGTACAAACGGATGTTGATTATCCAATAGTTGATATTCAACCGATAATGAATGATAATCAAACTCCACAAGCAAATGATATTTCAATAGATCCAGTTGTTCAGGAATTACTTGAAAATATTGAATAATCAGTTGAACAACAATATCCTTAGGAGAATGTTGACACAACATTAAAAAGATCTACTAGAATTAAAAGATCATCTATACCTAGTGATTATATTGTGATATCTTCAAGAGACCAAGATTTACATGCTTATATACAAACGGATGAACAATTTGAAAATGGTTAGCCACTCAGATTCTGACTTCGCTAGCTATGATGATTCAATAAAGTCAACTTATGAATAACTCTTTATGTTAGCTGACGAAGTCGTATCTTAGAGAAGAGCTAAGCAAACATTGATTGCTACTTCCACTATAGAGATCGAGTTCGTTTTGTGTTTTGGTCGAGTTCGTTTTGTGTTTTGAGACTAGCTCACATGGAGTATGGTTAAAGAGTTTCATGTCTGGGCTTAGAATTTTGGATTCTATTTCTAGGCCATTAAGGATATATTGTGATAATTCAACTACTGTATTTTTGGCTAAGAACAATAAAAGTGCTAGTCGAAGTAAACACATCAACATCAAATACTTAGCCATCAAAGAACGTGTTAAGAAATATAAAGTGGTCATTGAACATATTAACAATAGATTAATGATAATTAATCATTTGACAAAAGGCATGCCACCTAAGGGTTTTAAAGATCATATAGATCAAATGGGACTTGGTTCCATTGTGTAAATTATTGTATACGTACATACAATTTATTAATGAAACTCTATTTATATGATATTTTCTCATTACGTGTGCACATTTATTTAAGAGAATAATCATAATGATTGGACCTATAATAAACATGAGATTTATTAATTAAGTTAAGGTCATTAAGTTGGACCTAGAATAAACATAAGGTTTATTCATTAAGTTAAGGTCATTAAGTAGAACCATGAATAAACATAGAATTTATTCATTAAGTTAAGGTCATTAAGTAGAACCATGAATAAATATAGAATTTATTCATTAAGTTATCACATATGGATAGGCAGAGAAGAAACATAATATATTGTAATACATGGAAGAAAAGTTGTCAATTTTGATAACTTATCGCCATGATTCATATGTTTGTTTCTTAACTATCAAAATTTGAGGAATTTATGAATCAAGTGGGAGAATGTTGGTGGTTGTGGAAACCACCCATAAGTAGCCCATAACTTTCTCAACTGCCATGTAAACTTTTCACACGTTTCTGGCAACTATTAATAATGACCATTGAGAGTGATAACTTTCAAGAACTGCAAAAAACTTATCAAAACGATTTTTAATGGAAAAACCTATAAATTGAAAGTCATTCTTGGTAAAAGGCTCCTGAACTTATTATTCTCTGTAAACTTTATTAAGTGAGAATTAAAAGGGTTTAGAAGGTTTTCTACCGATGTCGAAACAGTAAAATAAAAAATCAATAATAAGAGGTAAATTCTTTAGAATTCTGTATTTAAGTTTTAATAATTTAAAGCATAATTTTTGTTTCTATGCTTACGTACAGGAGGATCACCAGCGTTAACCAGAGTTTCTGCAGGCTCTATAAGGCTATCATTTGATGGATATGCTAAAAAGGAAACAAATGTCTTTGCATCACACGAATTTGTCGCCACCCATTGCTGATTATCTACAATTCAGATAATGCAAACTTGTAAATGTTAATTACTTTGGAAGCATTAAAAATTAAATC